>CM051699.1:22388736-22391236 GCA_028022725.1 Lycodopsis pacificus
TGTATCCCATCAGCTCCGATACCCTGTAACACACACACACACACACACGCACGCACACACACACTCAATAATGCACATCATTTCACGTTATCAATTTGAACTTTTTCGTTGATTCCTTTCTATTACGCAGTGCTCACAAGACGAATGCCGCCCTCTGCCCTGAACCTCTGCACTTCAAAAGGCTTCACACACGATTTGGAAATCAAGCAGAGGGGTGAGTCTTCCAAAAATAAGAATTGTTCACATTCTGAGTCTCTGCTATGTGCTTCTGGGAACAGCTTATCTCTTTCCATCACTCACTAATGAGGATCTTGTTGCTGGTTCACTTCATTTAAAAATCCCTCTTTACCTTTTATTTTTCTCCAAATCTCTCTTACCAGTAACTACCTCAGTAACACAGGTTTTTGGAGAGTAAATTACAGGATTACAGTAATCTGATTACCAAGAAAAAGAGGCACTGAGGTGCAGATGCGTCTCAACATTCGACTTATATTTACTTTGTTGGAGTGCAGAAGGTAAACACCGAATTAGTTTTCGGCCCCGTTTACACCGAACACACTTGGAGTGCTTTACTCACTTTCGAAGGAGAGTCTCTTCCCAACAAACTGTGCTGTGAGAACATAATCCAAACCATCAACAGGAAATGACCCCTGAACAGGCGGTTTAAAGGAGGCCAGAGAGGATAAACTGGGACAAAGAGTGCAGACTCATTCGTCATGCTTAGCCCAAATTAAAAGAGGCTGGAATGTGATTTCTTTTGACTCCTCCCTCCACCAAAATCTTTCAGTCTGGCAAATATAATCTCGAGTAAGTAAGCTGCTTGTGAGTGTTTACGCCTGTTATGTAGCTTGGGTTGGCTTGTGAACATGAATAAACTATACAATGGTGCGATTTCTGTACTAAACTTAAAGTCTATTTTTAAAACTATTTTACCACACTATGCAAATTATATTTAGGATGAAGATGAACCATCAGCGGATGGCTACGAGTTGTGTGGATTAGATGTGTGAGTGACTGCGGGGAAAGAGGAGAGAGAGAAGGTTCTGGCAGTGCAGAGACTCTTATCCTCAGATAACCCTGACAGATGCAGGCCAAGGAGAAAATGTGGACTTTATGAGAGGCAGGTGAAAAAAAGAGGCAGAGAGAAGGAGATACTAAGGGAGGAATAACAGGAGCGACAGACGGGAAACACGGAAGATAGGAAAGATAAGGGAGAAAGGAGATGGAAAAAGGAAAGAAAACAGAATCATATCCAAGAGTGGTTGCACTAAGAATAGCATCAAATTATAATGATGCTTGTGATGATGATCGTCCAGCTTAAACACAAGCATATATCACATGTTGACAGAAGGATGTGTAACAGAGAGATGGCACCTAAACAGCAAACATCTGTTCATCATTGGAAAGAAGAATCTCTTCATGTAAATGAAATATCTTTTTGTTTTCTGTCTTGGACACAATATACAATTTGAAGACTTTCAAGGTGTTTCATATCATTTCATGGAGTTTTAGTTGAACAGTTGTTTATATTATTGCCAGGTTCTTGTAATTATGTCTTGTAAGCCATCAAGTCCTTAAATGCTCGTCTTTTATTGGATAATACATGATGTGTCACGTGAATGAGCTTGTTCACAGTATTCTTAACATCCTGTGCTGCCAGATGACAAAGAGTAAGAACACTGGCCTTTAAAAGCGTCATGAGAGGTTAGACTTCTCCTGGACGTTGCCTTTTGTTGAGAAGTTGGTCTCCTTCTCTCCTTCTCCACGAAGTGAGAACTCTCCTTTCCCTTTTCCCTCCTTCACTTCTCCTTCTTGGTCTACCCTCACTTCGACCTGTCACAAAGCCAGACATGAGCTAAAGGGAACCTTCTGTCCCTTCCCTAATGAGTCTAAGTCCCCGCTGAGCCAGGAGGGCGACCCGCCTACTATGAACTCATTTGCGTAATTGGAGCAAAGATTTGTGCAGCTATCAAATTGTACCAAGAAGGCGAGAAAGAAAATAGGTCCTTGTTTGTAGAGCGATCACGCACAGACGTGTGCACGCAGTAAGCAAACGCACACGCGCTTTTTTTCCCCGAAAGAAACCTTTGGCCTGCATGAGCAACTTGATAAGATTAGAGGTCTGTGAGCATGTGCTTGTGTAACTCGAATCAGAAATGTGTGTGTGTGTGTGTGTGTGTGTTTGTCATCGCGTCCTCGTGCCAAAGAGAAATATTTGGATGCAAATGAACCGGCACTTTGGTTTCAAGATGGCCGCTGTGCCTGTAACAGAGTTGGCCGCAGAAGGACAAATCATTTAAATGTAACGTTCCCATATTGGCCCTTGTGCACACACACACACACACACACACACACACACACACGATGTCGAGGGACAACTTTGAAACACTGGAACTGGAATGTGAATCTGTCATCGGGAACACTTGGCCCAGTCTGAAAATGTGCGTGAGGGCGTCTTATTAAAGTATTTATATTTCATGCCTGGCTTACATTTCCCACC
>CM051699.1:22393736-22458736 GCA_028022725.1 Lycodopsis pacificus
GCTTCAAAACAAACAGAAACTCATCACTACAGACACTGAAGAACATCAAGAAAAGAAGAGATATTGCTCCATATCTTAACCGCTGCCAGAGAACACAAAACCGTGGAGTGTGTTTAGAGTTGAACCTCAGGGTTCGGCCTGAACACACACACACACACACACACACACACACACACACACACACACACACACACACACACACACACACACACACACACACACACACTGCTGGCATGAGAGGTATTTCACCCCAAACACAACTCAGCTTACATCCATGTTTCCGACTCTGACTGTCGGTCTGGATTAATGCCTTCCTGTTTCCCATCTTTTAATATAATAAAATGACTGTTACAGGAAAAGGGAGAGATGTTTGAACGTTAGTAAATGTACTATTTGTATGATGAGTAACACCTGCAATAATTAACTGGACAGGACCAGTTATTTGGTGTTTTTAATCTCGTTACTTGTAGTTTCATGTCTACGTCAACGTACAAGTTTTTCGTTTTCTACTCCTCATATTTGTTTGACATTTATGACAGAATAAAATAAAATAAAATTCATTTCATGAACAAAGTTGGTAATTGACTTGGAGAAAAAAAAAAAGGATTAGATTGAATTTTGTAATATGATAATGATCTGTGGCTAATAATAACAGCTGGTAGAATAAAGGGCCTTGTTGACTGATGTGCATTTACCATAAAAACCAAATAAAATCTTCAAGTTATAATATTAAAATCAATTTAAAACTGCTGCGTTTTGTCTTCATGTCTGAAAAATACATTTCTTGTCTCTATTGATTCCCCCCCCTATGTTATGTCCACCTGCCGTGTTGCTGACAGTGTGTACCGAGTGTTCTTTTTACATGTTGTGCCCAAAAACAAACTCTGGTGCGGACATCAGAGTGAAGTGACTCCCGTGTACTGACTCGTGTTTATTATTGAACGGATGCCCGTCTGCACGCGTCTGTTCTTGTTCTGATCCTAAGAGTGACGTCACAGAGTAATGGTGTTGTACCTGCGTGAGCCCCATGAATTTGCTGATGTTCTCGGACAGGAATATCATGTCGCCGTCGGATGTTACCATGGTGATGAAGCCCTCCAGAGACTTCAGGTACAGACTGTCCATCTGTCCGTCATCGTCATCGTCACCGCCGCTGCTGCTGCTGCTGCTGCTGCTGCTACAGCCTGGAGGGAGAGACAGAGAACAAGGTGGGTTACACTCAAAAGTTGTTTCGCTCTTGTTTTTATAAATTCATGTGTATTTCTACGTGTGTGTGTATGTGTGTGTGTGTTTGCGCGCATCAGGCTCGTTTTTCTTCTTGAAGCTTTGGCTCAGTGCCAAAACAAACCAGTGCAGCTTCTTCCTGCGTCTCAGGCCGCTCCTGACCCGCGACCCCGACAAATTACACCCAAAACGGCACAAGCACTTTGACGACATAACTCACACATTGTGCAATTATGCTCAAATATGTACAGTGCGGTATCCAAACATTTATACACAGAGACTCCAGTGTGTCAACAATGTCTCGTTGATGAGCTAATTAATACAAACTGGCGCCCGCTCAAGAACGAGTGCGTGTGTGTGTGCGTGTGTGTGTGTGTGTGTGTGTGTATGTGGACGGTGGCTTCACTCTGAACAAAAGCCCAGTAGCCGATGGGGGCGGAGCTGCTTGCAATTCCTCCAGTGTGCTTCCCTGAGATAAGAGCGACCCGCTCTCGAGGCTCCCGGCGAGGCCTGGGGCTCGAGTTTGGAGCCGGGCCCAGATAGAGTTAACCCCCAGAGCTTTTTCACGGGCCCCGGGGAGACTCTCGGGGACCCGGTCCAAAGACCGGCGGCACCTTTGGCCTAAATACTTCACTGTGATTACCAGCCATTTGAACTGAGTTGCACTCTGTTGTTCTTTGGTTGCATAACCGCCCTGGTTTCAAAATAAAAGGCTGCAGAAAAAAAAAAGGAGTCTGATAGGGACAGCTGCTGTTCAGATAATCACTTCATCTGACATTTGTTCTGTGACGCTGGACAGAATGAAGTGACATGTGAGACTCTCACAGCATGTGACTTGGGATAGTAGTGTGTGAGTTCACTGATTTACGGTGGCATTTATTGTTTTCTTTTCTGTTTTTCTTTTCTCTGTTTGAGATTCCCGCTCCTGCTCTCATAGCGGTTTGAAACCCAAACTGTATGTTGTATAACTCGTAATAAACCTGTCAGAGAAAACCCTGTTAACATCATCTGCTCTCTGATCTGCACTACACTTATTTAAGAGAATAAAGATTTCAATGTCGCTAAATAACGTGATGAAACAACCTGTGAGCCACTAAATCTTTAGCGGCAGCAGAGAACTACAAACTGTGTCAACTTGGGACCATGAATCCGATGTGCTCATATTATTGCAACCGAGTTAATAATCAATATTGTAAATATCGGCTAAATCGGCGTTTTGAGTATCACAATCGATACATCGCTGTTCTTCGGGTCACAACTGAGCTCACGTTACATGAGAGGTGTTTCCTACAGCAGCTTGCATTTGTGCATGTACAGTATTTGTGTGCGCAGGAGAGCGTGTGCATGTTTGGCGCCAAGGCAGCCGGGTGTTATGGCTAGCGGGAGTGATGCCAGCATCAGCTGAACGGTGGGCAGAGCTCCGTGTTTCCTCTCCAATCTCTCCTTCCATCGCCGAGCAATCAGACCGGTCTGATAACACTCTATCTGCTGCTGCATCGTCCTCCTCCTCCTCTAGCCTCCTCTCCTACTCTCATTACCTTAACTCCTCCGAAACAACTACGTCTTCCTCGCCTCCATCCCTACTCCTCCTTCGTACTCATCTCTTCTATCCTCCTTTGTCTGCAAGAGCATGTCTGATTACCAGGATTTTTCCCCTTTTTGATGCTGAATTTAAAGGGTCACAGTTTACCGTTCACGGGAAGATTTGTGGATTATTCCGAGAACTGTTTCCAGAAATGTTTTTCTTGTATTTGAAAGTTTCATTTACCTTCATGCTGTTACGGTGGCAGCTGAAGTTTCAGGGGCAGATATCTCAAAATCTTGGAACATGAAATTGAAACTAACTGCATAACTAGAGAACATATTTTGTTTTTGTGGCGTTTTTGTAATTTGGGGGCACTGACCCTTTAACGCAACACAGAACTTTGCACTGTTAATGTGGAAAACGTAAACATTATGCAAACTGCTCTGATTTTGTTATGTTCACAAAAATATTTTGAGCAAATACACACACACACACACACACACACACACACACACTTATAATAAGTATATTGTATCAAGTATATTGTATAGTGTACTATCAGGACATGCCACATCCGATACAGTGACTAATGCATTTGTATACATGACTTACTAAAATCTAATTCTTTTTACACTTGTCATTCTGATTCATTTTTAAGCTTTCAAAACTTTTGCTCAACCTTTTTTTTGCCTGTACTTTTATTTTGACAACCTTTTTTTTTGCCTGTACTTTTATTTTGACAACCTTTTTTTTTGCCTGTACTTTTATTTTGACAACTTTTAACTGTAGAGCACTTTGAACCGACGTACTGTATAAAAGGTACAAGATAAATAAAGGTTGATTGATACATTGTTTTTGATGGCACTCTACAAATCAAAAGAAATAGGAAGTAGCGGCCGCTGTTGTTTAAGGAAGCAGTGGTTGTACGCATCCCTGTTTCCCCAACAAACGCTGCAGAGCAGGTTATAAAAAGACAATAACTAGGCCACCAAACATTACATAAGAAGACATTAATAGCAGAATAGAATGTCAGTAGGCCATGAAAAGATTTACAGATCCGGTTAAGCTCTCGCATTAATCAAATTACTTTCTGTAATGTTGCACTGGCAAGCTGCCAGTGCAACATTACAAAGATTACATTACATTTTTTACAAGATTACAAGATTACATAACATTACAAGTTATTACAAAGGCTTGTTCAATTCTTTATTATCATTCAATGCAACAGAAGCTTGTTTTAAATCACATGTCACTGTCAGATAACAAACCAAACAAACAAACCCATGTGTGAGACTATATATATATATATATATATATATATATATATATATATATATATATATATATATATATATATATATATAGATATGTATATATATATATATGTATATATATATATATATATATATATATATATGTATATATATATATGTATATATATATATATATGTATATATATATATATATATATGTATATATATATATATATATATGTATATATATATATATATATATATATATATATATATATATATATATATATATATATATATATATGTATATATATGTATGTATGTATGTATGTATGTATGTATATATGTATATGTATATATATGTACAAGTTCCGATTGTCTCCACGTGATATAATGATGCAGCAAAAAAAAAGAAAAAAAAGGCTTAATTAATTAATTCCTATGTTATTAGTAAAAAAATAGCTGAATGCAGGTTTAACTGAGAAAATCAAGAACGGGTTTGACTTTTAATGGGCCATGAGGAAGACGAACGGTGTTCAACGGCTGGAGTGCCTCACTTCACCAACTTCTCTCCCGTTTCCCAACTCGGCCGAGAAAAACATGAACAGTTTGTATTGCGACGCCGCTGCGGTTGTTTAATTTTGCTGTTCTCTGATCTCATTTTCGGGACACCGACGCGGCGGAGGAATTCCAGAACAATAGGTCTGTTTCTTTATCGAGCTTCCTCAGCTTCTAATTTTAAATTATACAAGAGGAAGGAGAAGAAGTGCAAAGAAAGGGTCCGACGACTACCTTCCTACTTCACTGGACAATTAGTCATCCACACACGCACGCACACACACACACACACACACACGCACACACACACACACACACACAGTATGTTTCCTTTGTGTAACACATTTAAATACAAAACACTGAAATTTGAATGTGTGTGTGTGTGTGTGTGTGCGCGCAGTGTTCATACCTGTGGCGAGCACCTTGCGTGTGCGCAGGGAGCTGATAGCCAGCCTCATGATGGAGGCCTTGTCCAGGTGAGAGCTGATGCTGAGGGGTAAAGGCAGCTGGTGAGCGAGCTCATAGAAAACCTCCGTCTCTTTGCTGCGCCTGGAGCGCGCTGCATCCCGAGACTTCTCCTTACGCCGCTCCGAGCTGCTCCTGCACGGGAAACAAACGCAGACAGGAGGCGAGTTACACCTTCGGTTTGTTCTGGGACACTGAAAACCAGCTGGTGTGTCGATGCCAATTGTTATAAATCTGTCATAAATCCTCATGCGATTGAAAATATCAATATTTAAGGTTCAATCTTGACTCAGGTGAATAATGGCACTGCTGTGTGCAGTTTCATGTGTTTGTTTATTCAACGTGTTCCTTTTTTTTTGGCATCGAGTAAGACCTATTGAGCAACATTTTAATTGAACTCTGTAAACAGAAGCCCAGTCAGACGCTCCTCGTGAACGTAAAAGGTTTTAATAGATGACAATTCGTTTTTTTTAAAAGGGAAACCTTGAAGTGGACCACCGCTTACAGATGTGGAACCAAGTCAACTCACGCTGTCTACAAACACTGCAGAATGCCCAAACTACGCAAGCACAAGCATATGGTTTCATTTTCTGGCCATGTGCTCTGAAATGAGTCACCTTTTCATATGAAAGCTCAAACAGACAGACAGTCCAGAAGGTCAGTCCAAGAGAGCAGCACAACAACCCGTCCTGAGACATCACACGTGGAGTTCGGCTTTCTCTGGGATCTGTCCAATGCTCACGTTCATACTTATCCACACAGTGTGCAACAATGATTTATAAGAAAAGAATGCAGCGCGAAGAAAAAAACTATACAAGAGGAGAGCGAGGAATCATAAATAAGCATCATAAACACAACGTCACACCGTGTTTGAATCCTCTTCATGTTTTGTTTTTAAAGTTATTGCCATGTGCTTTCTTGCAGGAAAGGAAAAAGATTCACTATGTGAATGTCAGATTGTCGTCACTGTGTAAAATCAATCTGGTTTACATTTACCCCTAATATCACAAATCACAAATATGCCTCAACACGCACACAGTCAGGTGAAAAAAACTTTGTTTCTCCAAAGACGAATTTTGCAGGAGCTACAACAAGTTTGTAATCTAAATATGATTTCTGATTTTGGTGCTTGGGAATAAATGCACCAGTCATGGTGCTACTCATTTCTCAGGTAAAACCGGATCACTAAAAAGGAGAATCTGGTCTCGACCGGGGTTATCACAACATGCACAACAGCAGTGAGACACGTTATCTGTTCCAAGGACCTCAGAAGTAAAAGACCATGTTTCTGTCGTCAAGACATGGAAGCCAGAAGGTGTCAACAGCGCGGCGGTTAGCTGTAAGACTCACTGCAGGCCTCATGAAGTCCCACGAGGAAGATTAACGAGTTTGCATACCAAGTTTAAATGAACGCTATATTTCAAAGACCCGAAGGGAGCAACGTTGTGTTTTAGCACGAGCTGAGCGTGATGAGGTTAAAAAGCTTATCTGATTATGGTAAAACACATCTCTCTGATCAAAGAGATTTTCAACTTCTGATCCGTCTGCAGGCTGAACGTCGCAGATAACGTCATAAACCGCATCAACAGATGAGGTGTGGCTGACCTGTGGGGACGCCATGCAGCTCATCGCAGAGGATCGGGTCCGTGTCAAACCTGCAAGATGCAGGACCAGAGGAACAGAAACACAACAGTGCAAACAGACAACGCAACAGAAACATGTTGTAGAAGATCAAGTACTTCAAGTTGCCTGAACACAATCGGAAAAACAGAAACAGATGAAATACTGTACGTTGGACATTTTGAAGTTTTGACATTATATTGATTCAAAATCCAACAGTGTCGTCAGACTTTCCTGCTAAACGTATCAGCCAATGCAAATTATTGTAGCCGCCTTGTGTCCTAAATCCATCAATTCCAAATCTAGTTGACGACTCATTTGACAGGGACACCATGCAGCAATAAACACAGGTGAAAGAAACCATCTGCTTTACATCAACAACATCAGTGTTGGTGGGTTCGGATCATTAAAATCACAGTCATCCCCCTCTGGCTACAATCGAGACGCTACAGAAACACAGAGACAGAAGCTACGCAGTCAAACATGCAAATGCACATTAAGGAGTCGATATCGTACGATTAACAGGGAAGGCAGAGCACAGAAGCGCCATTATCTTATCTCGTCGAGTGTAGGTCCCATCAGGCTCCCTGCTCGTCGGTTTAAACTCATTAACCCCGACCGACCATCACCCAAACCCTCATTACTGATGAGCCAGCAGACAGACTCCGACCGCTTCCACTCAATCAAGTCAACTGGAATAGCTAACTTCAACTAGCTCCTGTGTGAGTGTGTGTGTGTGTGTGTGTGTGTGTGTGTAATGTCACTCTTTGATTGTCTGGGACCATTGTTGCTGCAGTCTTTCAGGATCTGAGACAATGGGAGTCACAGAGCTTCATCGAGCTGCTGAGCCTTCTGAGTCTGATGCACTCACTGACCCCTCACTCACACACACACACACACGCACACACACGCACACACACACGCACACACCAGAGTTCAGAGGTAACTAAGTGCATACTGAACCTAAGTACAGTGCTGGAGCTTAACTTCACATTTGCGTTCCATCTTCACTCTTTTGCTTTTTCTTTCCTTCGTTTCCTTATTCATAGTAATATGAAAGCAACATTTTGTGGGGAAATTATCAACAGCGTTAAAGTTAGAATCTATACTTCAAAGGATGTCTAAAAGTACAACAAAGAAGGCAAAGCATCCAGGATCTCACTCACAGGATGCACCGATACCGACTCAAACAGCTGGATGAGGTAGCGGTGACATTGGAGCCCATCTGTCTTAATACCCGTCTAGGTTTAGACTAATTTGTTGCTGCATTAGAAAGGTTTACACTTTAATTGTAAATTGTTTTTTTTTTCCGAGTGTACAATTTATTATTCTAATAATTCACAACAATTTAATTCATACTTTTTTGCATTTTGTTTTACAATGTTAGGAAAGCAAAGTTCAAGTCAGTGTTGCATTACACATAAAAGGTTGATCGTAGTCACTTCCACATAGTGAGGCATACATTATCTATGAATCCATAGAGAGCGAATTTAATTACAACTGGGAACCAGAAGCAGCTGGTCTCATGTGACACCTTCTTTCTTTCCACTGAAACCCAATCAAAACCAGAATCCACCTCTAGATCAGCTGATCTGCCACAGCCCATAGAGAGCGTCTGCTCTGGGTTTGTTAAACACAGCCCACCTACAGCACCTGTTTAGACAGGCCTTTGTTTAGCTTTCCCACTCTTCAGTTTTCTCTTATTGTGACGCAGTTCGCGACATCTGACAGAAAGGTGCTGAGTAAATAAACTTTCAATGTTTATCTTTGGTGCAGTCATTGTCGCTCAGTGCAGACACAACAGTCTGGCTGCAGAAGGGCACTGAGTTCATGCACTTAACCATGTGGACAATACAGCAACTAGCAGTCGCTCCACTCATCCCAATTAGAGTTGGACACTTATCAAACATCCCGAAAATCACTTGAAGTCTTTTGTAGGCCAGATTTAGTTTCCTTTTTAGGAGTGTTTTCAGATCTTTTGCTTCTTCTGCCAACAGAGAGAGTCAGGCGTTTGATGATGTGGCATGAAGGATCAGTTCTCATTATTATCACTGGCACAAGGCACTCGGATCAGCTTACAGCTGTCTGATCAGAACGTACTTCACCTTTTATGTTTGAGTTTTCAGGTCGCTACTCGCGAGACGTTTTTCTACCTCATTGAAGCCAGTGAGGGATTATTATAGAACCATGTTACGTTTATTCATCATGAGCGGACTCTTTATCTTATTCCCATAACAACAAATTATTAGGTTAGAATAGAAAAAAATGCAATTTTGAGAATAAAGTAAAGAAGTTACGTGAGGGTAAACATTACCAGAAAATACCGTGAACACAGCCACAGCATGAGCAGAGTCAAGAGGAGAATTCTAAACTTGTAACCATCATCTCTACTTTTTCAACAAGATTGTTTATAGTCAACGTTTTGTATATTTTTTGATGGCGATGAAGAAAAAAAACAAAACACAAACAATCTCAAAGAAATCTGTATTTGCTTAGATGTCAACTGATAAGTAATACATGCGAGTTCAGAAATGTCACCAGAGAATCGTTCACTTTCTGACTGCCCTGTATTCTTTAAAAACCCACTTTAAGAGATCTTTACCAAAAATATATAGTTATGTGCTTTGATCAAAACATCTGTTTTGGACAATATATTTTTGACGGAGTTTTTAAACTGTCAAAGAGAGCGCCATCCCACGATGACACACAGGAACACGGCGCTGTCCGATTTGACAGTGCTGAAGTGTTCAATCACATTCGTCCTGGCTACCTTTACTTTACTGTACTATGATTCATGTGTTGATCATCCGCTGTGTGCTACGGCCGACAAATGATCTGACATAGCTCAGGAGACAGTAAACCAGTGTATTTTCCAAAATATTTAACTTTAAAAAAAATTGGAATCAATTTTCTAAGCCATTAACAGCAATTTTCATTTAAATTTCTGTGGGACGCTTCTGCAAAAAACATTTAGATTCAAGTGCGAAGGAAACCCCCTGTCTGTCTTCTAGGGGAGGCCAATACAGTCAGTAATGTACTGCAGGTATGTGCCGCTGTCAACACGAGGAAGCCCAACGGTCGTTCATAAATACCACTGCCAATAACTCTCACGCAATCACACACGGGCTTCGTGACACAACCTTTTCAACTGCAGCCAATTTGAGATATGTGACCGGTGCATGCCTGTCACAGTCACAGAGTCTTGTGATGATTAAAAAGGTCTCTCACACACACACACACACACACACACACACACACACACACACACACACACACACACACACACACACACACACACACACACACACACACACACACACACACACACAGGTTGTTTTGTCCCTGGTGTCTTCTCTGTTGCTACAGGCAGAAGTCCTCCTGGATTCTTCCTCTGCCCTTTAGCCACACATCTTTAGCTGCATACTGCAGTAACACATAACAAACAAGCCAGGTTTCTGTCAGACCTCACTGAACACGTAACCAAAACACACTGAAAAACAATGAAGTGACGAAAGAAAGAATATTGTTACTTCGAATAGAATCCGAGAAAAATGTCCACATATTGACCGCCGGCCTTTTGGCACCTTTATCAAAACAAACCAATCAAAACGCGGTAAAGTTGAAGTTGGTGGTGAAGTTGGTGGTGAAGTTCCCAGAATAAAAAAAACGCCTGACATGAATCACATCTGTGATTTCTGTCCTCGCCAGAAAACGATGCAAAAAGCGGAGATAACATTCTCTGTTCCGCTCGGATTCATCGGTACATCTCGACGCTGCTTTTAGACCGGCGATAAAAGCAACCTGAGCCCGGGCGATGCGGGTCGACAGCTATTTTCATCATCCTGCACTCTCACAAACATTGCATGCGCAGCTCTAAAAGGATATCTGAGGTATACAGCCCGCCGGGATGGTTCATCATGTGCTTGTGTTCATGGTGCTGCGTTTTGTTTTTGTAGCTTGTTGGACTCAGATATTAATAACAGGAAAGCAGTGGTCGAAAGAAACTAAGCACATCGATCAAGTGCTGTACTTTTGAGGTACTTTTACATTTTCTGCTGTTTTATATTTATTTTATTTGATTTATTTATTCATTTTTCAGGGACAATGCACACTAATTAACAGTTACACTGTAAGTGAGCCAGAGTTAGCCAGAGAGGCTAATTTCCATCTGCTGTCCCCGGCCAGATGTTTCAAGGCAGCCTAAAATAACAAAATCTCAAATTGAAACAGAGTTAAAATTCATAGAGAAACAGACAGCAACATATAGATAAAACCGAAACACAGCAAAAGAAAAGTGTACGACATTAAAGCAGAGCAGACATAACAGGTTTCAGCATGCGTCACGCAGAACAGACCCACCTACAGGACAAGCACATGTAACACTGAAGCACTTAACATACACATCAAAAAAATGGAAAATAGCAACACTGATCAAGACAAATGCACATATCGGCAAAACAAGCAGGCAGGACAGACAGTACATCAATGGTGGCACACCTGATTGGCAACAAGCCATTTCTTTAAGTGATGCTTGAATGTTTGGTACGTATTTTGTGTGCGTATGTGTGGTGGCACAGCATTCCACGAGTGAGCTGCCTTCACAGAGAATGTAGATTTACTGAATGAGCTTGACCTTTGTGGAATGACACAATCACCTCTTGAAGCAGATCTAGTGAGTCTGCTGCTTTCAGTGCTTTGTTTAATAAAATCACTAAGTGGAGGTGGGGCCATACCATGTACAATTTTAAAAACCAGACACACATCAGTGAATTTAATGATGTTCTCCCAACTCAGGATATGGTGTTTGGTGAGAATATTGCAGTGATGGTGACTTTTGGGTTTTTGATCAAGTGGCTTGGGGCTTCGGGCTTGTTTATGGAGAATATGAATGGATTTTAATGTCGTGCTGCTGGCTTGTGCCCAGCTGGTTAAGCAGTAGGTCAGATGGGGGATAATCATTGCATTAAAATACAATTTTGCAATTTTGTGTCTGATATATCTAAAATTCATGAGATTCAATTTTAAGACATTTGTCACATGTTTTACCTGTTTTTTAAAAGAGAGATTAGAATCAATAAAAATTCCTAAATATGTTGCCTCTCACCAGCAACATAAACATCTGGCTCCAGTGATACTTTGCAAGCTCTCTTTGTGAAGAACATACAAACAGTCTTTTTAACATTTAGGTGAAGGCAGGAATCTGCAAGCCATTTAGTTACATTTGTCAATGTGGACGTGAGTTTAAGTGCAGCTTGTTCTTTGTTTTTTGCGTGCACATAAATCACTGTATCGTCAGCGTACATTTGAATACTTCTACTACATACATTTAAGAGGAAAATATTGTAGTTTTTTTATCGAACAGTTCACTTATTGTTACTGTACATAAAGAAACATGTAATCGGTTTATGAAACAACAAATTGCTGTCGATTAAACCATTTTCTCCACGTTTCTTACGTTTCAGAGGTCTATGAGTTGTAAGCAGCTCCACCGAGGAGACGTTTTCCCTCTAAACTTCTCACATCGTCTCATTTAACTAACTGCTTTATGAATTGTAAAATGATTATTATTGTTGGCGAGGCAGGACCCTTAGGTCAGGTACTATTAGACAATGAACCTTCTTCTCAAACTCAAACCAATGGGTGACGTCACGGTAGCTATACGTCCACTTTTTATATACAGTCTATGATTCTTATATCAGTCAGAGGGGACATTTATCTGTGGAGCAATTACTTCAACTTTTGATCAATATTTCGTGAGAATACGTCTTTACTTTTACTTAAAGGTGCTAAATTCGAGTTTGGGAGCCTTTCTGTTGTCTCTCAGCAGCTCTCAACATGGCGATGGGAGAGCGACTTCATGTTGACATTACTCCTCTGCTGCTATATTAACTCTCTGAATATCGCATTAACGTTCTTTAATTCGGATTTTGAATGTAGACCTTTCCCTTGTAACAGAGTCTTTTTAGATTGTTGTAGTGGAACTTTTAATTAACTGAAGGATTTGAGTACTTCTTCCCCCACGAACAGATGGACGGACGGACAGATGGACAGATAATTAAATACAATAATAGACTGACAGAGAGAGAGAGAGAGAGAGAGAGATAGAAGACAGGAAGAACATACATACCTGGCATTCTCAAACCTCTGTGCCAGAAGCAACGCTGTCACTCTAAACCACAGAGAGTCACAAAGCCAGTTAGCACACAGGAGGAAAAAGACCACACGCACACACAGACTCACACTGGACGTGGAACCGTGGCGACAGAAGCATTAAACTAGGATTCAGGGTTGAAGACGACAGCGAGTGCTAAACCTATCGCAACGAAGAGGCAACAAGAGCAGTCGCCTTCTGACACTGATCAACAGGGATGCTCGGATTGATATGAATGCTGGCATATTACTCCATAAATACATACAAAACTGATGTTTACAACTTGTATTAAAGTCCATCAATCAACATCATCAGCATGCCCAGAAGGCTGCGACACATTTAAACAATGCAGCTGAGCCAGATGTTTCGCTTGCTTCGATTAGCTCCTGGGCGAAGAAGCCAACGCTAACTTTAATTTCACGGTACCCAGTGAAGACAGCAACTGTCCTCCTCGCCCTCGGGCGCTCATTCAGTTTGCTTTCCTCACACACCCTCCGGCTTTTTTTAATCACTTTCTCTTTCTCTCTTTGTGATTAACTCGTCAGTGAACGCCTCCAATGCCCTGCAGCCTGAGCGGCTACAACATGTGCTCGCAAATACACGTATGAAAGATGAGATCCTACTCGGCTCGCAACAAACAAAACAACAGATGGAGGATATTTTGTGTCTGTTCGTCGCTCTGCTGGCAGTAATGAGACTGATGATACAGCTTTCCCTGCACGACGCTTCATCTGCTCGTATCTGCATGTGAACAGTGTGTGCGTGCTCAGGATTACTTGGCCGTATCATCGCTCGTGTACTGATGAAAGAAAATGAGCTTGATGTTCATTCATTTACATGCGAGCTGTATTGTTGCCATGCAAACACCTTTGAAAATGTGTAATGCATTTACTCATGTCAACGTCTTTTTACTGCTGAAGTCTCGTCTTTCATTTCTCACATTAATAAATGCCAGAAAACACTGCTTGTGCAGAATAATGTTCAGGAGTGAGGAAGGATCGATGCATGTTGGAATCCAGTTTCACGTTTTATCTCAAGCTAGAGTTCCTGATTGTTGATTGTTGCACTGGGGCTGCATGTCACTGCCTCAGAGCTGCAACCTGCACACACGCTTAAACACACACGTGCACAGAAATACAGGCCCCCCCAACATTGACCATTTGATTATTGTGATAACAAGCCAAGAGGTGCTTATAGAAAACAGATCCTGAGAGCAGGTGTCAGGCTGTGTGTGTGTGTGTGTGTGTGTGTGGGGGGGGGGGGGGCCTGAACATTTGACCACACCTTAACTTGCACTGAAAAAGGAACTGGAAAGCGGAGGAAAAATACAACTTCCAACAACTCCCAAACGGTCCTATTATACATTTCCTATTTTTTTTATTTGAAAACAACTTCTTTTTGCATCTCAAAAGACCTCACAGCATCTTCTGTCAGATCCAAACGATCAGTGTGCAAAAGTATGCAGATTTATCTTGTCCACGTACCGAGTAAAAGAGACAAACATCTGACTTATGGCTCTAAAAAAGCTGCACCACTTTATTCTGCTCGCATTAAACCGTTGTCGTAGTAGTAGTAGAATAAAAGGACATCTTAAAACAGCAGTTATCTTTCCATATGAACTAATCATTCCTCCTGCTCATTAATAAAAGATCTCTGTCAATAGAAGTGATGGAAGACACATCTACAGTCTTCCTCCTGTGCAAACATGGAATCAAAAGTAGACTTTCACAATTGTGAACCTATCTTAGAGAAAACAAGTTTGACCCCCGATCGTAAAATAACCCGGATCTTTCGGCGCGTTAAAAGAAGCCACAACTTTACAGCCCAGCGCATCACTTTTCCCCTGGTTTCCCTGGTAACAGTTTATGTTGAGTTGGAAGTTTCTTGCAGTGTTTTTTCTAAACGCTGCTCATGTGTCATCACATTGATGCTTTCGTGAGTTAGTGAACGTTTCCTAAACGCTGCACATCTGTCGTCGAGTTGTTGAAGGTGCTTCTTCATTTGCTCCTGTTTGGTCTATCTACAGTGCGTTGACCTCTTAAGGCCACCGTAAGCAGGCCGATGAGTCTGCCCACACCCAAAGCATGCGCACACGCACACACACACACACACACACACACACCTCTCCTTGCTTACAGTGGGTCTTCCTGTAGTTGTGGCGCCTGGCCGAACACAAACACAGAGCAACAATACAGTACTGCTAATCTGTGATCCTGAGGAACATAGAGTTCTAGAAACACAGCCAAACACCCACACACGCACACGCACACACACACACGCGCGCGCGGCCGAACAAACAGTAATCCCAGACAGGGGCCCCGACTTCGCCTGAAACAGGGGAAGAACGATGCAGGAGATTGCTGATGTATCTGATAGTCCATGAAAGAGGCACACACACACACACACACACACACACACACACACACACCCACACACACACACACACATATTCTGGCACTATAGACAAACAAACTCACCCACGCCACGCTGATGGTCGGGATAGACTGGCTGATTGAAAGAGGCATGAGGGGACCGAGGGGGACACACCAGGTGGTGTGAGGGAGGTCAGCTGACTAGACTGGGACCCTCTGTCAGAATGTCAAACAAGCTGCATGGCTGAGCTTTAAAGTGGCAGTCAAACTTAATGACTGGGAAATTCAAATATAGTATCGACATAATTGTATTTGTCCAGGTTTTGGGATATCCGTCTCTGAGACTTCTGCCTTCAGCTCAGTACAATGAAGGTGAAGACGAGTTTGTTTGGGGAAAAATAGCATTTAACAAATCCAACAGCAACATGGCTTTTTCCGAAATACCTTCATAGTTACTCGTCAGGATGAGAAACCTCAGATGTTCCAGTGTAACTTTTATTTCATTTTGCATTTTGTATCAGGATTTTTAGATTCTCATCGATCTAATCAATAAGCACAAACGATGAGACTATCTGCGTGGAAGGGTACCACTTTGGGCAAGTGAGAGCACAGAGCTAAAGAGAGGTGATGACTGAGGTGAGTGAAAGCTGCATTTCATTCGTTCTTCATGTAATACAACCTGGAATGACTCAGTGTAAATCTGTAGAAAAGGATTACAGAGACTTAAAGAGGAAGGAATGCAAGCCTCGCACTGTTTTTTTCACTTGGTCACCACTCTCACTGAAGCGTCTCACATTCCAGTTTGCAAAGCAGCCAAAGGCAAAAGAATGACGCTTGTGTTTGAGATGAAACGGTAAGAAAAGATGTCTCTCTGTGCATGTTAAATAACTTCAATTCAAATGTGCACAATCAATAAAAAATAAAGGACGTGAAGTAGACCAAGCTGAGGTTGAATGTTTCCTCTGATGAACTGCATCGTGGGACATTTTGTGTCCAGAACATGTTTTTGCTGCTGCATCTGAAGGTGAAAACCAGCTCCGACAGCGTTACGGTGTCCTGTCGAGGGCGTCTGGCTTTCGGCCCCTTCAGTGTTTTCACTGCTTGTTAGAGTCAACAAATTACCTTCGGACAGGGAGATCGTCGTCAGTGAGGCAGAAGAAGAGCGCTTTTAAACTTCCTTTCAACACAGACAGACTTTTCACGAGATAATCGAGCATTCCTAGAAAGAGTCACTTATTTTATTTCCCTCATGTATGAAACACTAAATACATTGATATTGCGATAACATTTCTAATGTTCCATGTCGGGTTTTCACACAAGGGAACCACAGTATAGTTTTGGTTAAAGGTATCCTGTGGAGTTTTTGACCATTAGTGCTCTGAAGCGATATTTTTACCAGCGCGTTCCTGTTTTGGTGTTTTGTATCGTGCACGAGCAGGAAGACACAAGCTAAAGTTTCTCTCTATTCCACTCGGTGGACGTAACGTGCAAACAAGTGCAGCACAACATGCCCGCAGATGCAGTGAAGAAAACGACTGCTGTAGCTAAAGTTAAGCTACCATGAAGCGGTTTAACTTAGAAGACTTGACTTAGGGGAGCTAGACTTCCACGGTCAACCTGAAGGAGTCTCAGAGGACCTGGAGCTCAGCCAGGTGGCACACAGCGGTCCAGGGAGCCATTTTGGTACACCGGCAGAGGAAGAAGGGGAACTGCCGGACAGGAAATAGGAAATGGCAAGGAGACAGAGTTCTGAAGGAGGGGAGAGAGGGGAAGATATAGGCCTGGTCAAACGACCTAAAACATGGGGTGAGCGACGGTGATATGAGCAAAGAGACAAAAAGAAAAAAAAACATGAAGCCGGAAAGCCAGAGGAGGAGTGGGCGGGTGAGAATGAGTGAGACAGAAATAACAGTGGAAAGATGCAGAGAGGTTTCCCAGACCACTTCGTCACCCCCTGCTGTTTCCCCTCAGTGTGCGGGGGCCAAAGTTTACAGCTCACCAGAGGGCCTCCGGGCTCCACGGGGCCTCAGGTTCACCACCAGTGTGTTTAATATCAGGACATACAGTTTGATTTCTACTGCTGTGTTCAATAACAACACTTGGCACTTTGTCTGTCGCTCTAATTCATTTTGCGATGTTTATTATCACCGAGCCCCGGACAAGCAGAAGAGAACGGACGGATAAAGGAACCCTTTAATCACTTTGTGCATAATGTAATAACTTATTACATGCACAACATTTTGAATACGTTATACGCTCATGTTGTTCTTACATTATGTGCTGATTACATTGAGCTTTTACATTATGCAAAGTTAGGCTCCACAATGTGTTTGAATATTTATTTTATTGGGCTCAACAAAAAAAAAAAATGCAAAATGTGTGTTTATTTTTGATCTAGGATAACATCTGTTCCTTGTTCGAAAAAAACAGTACAGAAGAATTCTATTTCTTAAAGCAGTTATCACTTAAAACACCAAATGAGCCTTTTAAAGTCTGTATTACTCCCCCGTCCTCTAAGTGCTCTCAGCAGTGAGGTGTTATATATATATATAGGTTATATATAGGTTATATATAGGTTATTATAGCTGCTGGTCTGAATCCACACATACCTCTGAAGTATAAAGTCCACCGCTGTTCACAAGAAGCAGCTGGCTCAGTTAAAATGTAACTTGGTGTCCATCACACAGCTAGGAAACATAGCACATCTGTATCTCTAGCACTTCTCTACTTAATAACCCAGAGTCCTTCACTCTCTCCAGTAGATCTTTTACTCACTCCACTCCTCAGTAACTATTGACTCCCTGTGTTTCCGTCTTCCTCTCACTTGTCTACATACGGAATAAGAGCTTTAAACACAAACAGTAGAAGACTCTTAACCACAGAGAGACTTATTCAAAGCTGACAAACAGACTGAAGTGGCTTTTAATGTTGCTGCCGATATAAAGCTGCTGCTTGTTTCATCAGATTCCAGCTGCGAAAACAACAAGAATCTAAACGTGGATACAATCACACGTTCTGAGCTGAATCTGAGTCAATGATTTGTGGGTTTCTTTTGGGAAAGGTAACGTATTCTGTTGCTGCCTGACATCGATCACAAACTTCAGCTTTGGTCTGGAAATCATTACAGGCTGATTCTTGTAAGTCATCAAACCAAAAGTAAAACCTCAGTGTTGTCCAAGAAGTCATTTCCCAGCTTTGTCATGAAGAAGTTCAACTGCTTTCCCTAAATGGATCCAGCACACTGGTTTTGGTAAACTCCATGTCCACCACAGCCCCGAAACAAACCGATTACTCCGCCGAGGAAAGTCCGGATGAGAGACATCATGAGATGCAACGTGAATCAAAGAAATGAATCAATGATGACAATAATAATTGTCGGTTGCAGCCCTTAAAAATAAGAATTAGCTTTAGTTGAACGGCACAAGATTTAATGACAAAAACCTCCGGGGGAAAAAAACACAAAGAAAGAGACATTTGCGAAATATTATGATCAGATCTCATGCTTAATGTGAAAGCTGAATTACTCTTTTATTTTGAAATATAGAGGAGTCATGCAAACACCCTGGAACCAGAACTTAAAACTGTCCTGAAGCACAATACTTGAGTCCAATGCACTTCATTTGCTTCCTCTCTTTCTGCCTACAAGACACAATAAAGCCCGTGATGGGAGACATATTGGGCTTCACGCTCTCCGTGTTTCAGTCTGAGCGGCTGCTGTAAGCGGCGTGATGTCTGGGTAGTGTTGGGAGGCCGGGCTGGCAGAGGGTTAGCGGCTCCGTGCCAACCAGGCCTCGGCTCGCCACAGTGCGCTGCCAGAGCTGCTTCTCCTGTCTTTACCCAACTTCATTGATATACACTACGGTAATATCACCTCTGAGCCAAGTTGATTATCACTCTGTTATGTTTAACAACACCTGTCCTCCCCTTCGGTTCTCTCAGACTTGTTTTTGGCAACTTGCTCTCTTCTCATGAGTTTTATGGGGATTGTACACGAATGAAAACATAGTTATGAATATAATATTACATTTCTGCTCATAGATCCCCTAAATCACACACACTGGCCCTTTAAGTACCTACAACATTGATGTACTGTATCGGAACATTATGCAATCTTTATACTGACCCTTATTGGTCTAAATCACTTTTTTTAATATCTTAAACAGTACATTTCAAAAAGTGTTTTGTTTTATGCTTGTTCAGACATTTTCACAATTAAACGTTGGTGTGTATCGTGTCACAGCGGTGCCACTGCACACTTTCTGCTACTTTGTTGCGAAACCAGATCAAATCAAGTTGAGCATTAAAGTTGAATCTTGGCCTTGGTGATCGCAGTTTGACCAAATTAAACCTTAACTGCTTCTCAGTCGCCCTCATGATTGTGGCATCGGGGGAAATCCCGCTGAAGAAGACCATGAGATGCAGTGGAAGGATCGAGAGCATGCTCGTCAGTGGACTTTGTTGTTAAACAGCAAATAAAAAAACTGATGATATAACTGATGACACGAGGGTCAACGGTGACGGTGGTGGCAGTAAATAGTTATTTAGAGTGTAAGGTTCATCATTTAATGAACCTGCAGAAATCTTTCATGAAACAAAAACAGGGAAAGATTTATTTTCCTACATAACATACAAATAACAACTTAGTGCAAAATGCAAATAATATCCCTTATGATTGGAAATTAAATCTTAAATATGAATAATTATCTCCTGGATCAGTTATCTACTTTGTGTAAAGAAACAACTTCACCACTGTTTAACACCGTCATTTCAACTGGGCATCACCAGCAGCACTTTGAGTTTTGTTTAATCGCATGCACATGTGTTAACAAGAGTGTGTTGTTGTCCTTTGTCTTAACTTCCAAACAACATGGTGACACCGGAGAAGCCCGTCTGATCTCTGTGGAAACAAAACTGTTGCCAACACCATGAGCAAATTCCCACAACACACTTTATTTTTAGTTTATTATTATATATCTGTTCGCATTCATTTGAATGTCATTGTAAGTGATACTTTATTCCTCTTTGACTTATTGTTATTATTCTTTTTTATAATAATAATAATATATTTATTCCAAGAAAATTTTAAATATATATGAAATAAAGTTGAAAAAATTGAAAAACATGATTTGAACACAGCTCCTGTTTTTTTTTTGCTGTGGCAGGTGACAGCGATGTAATGATGCAATCTGAGGTGTTCTTACAGGGAAGTAAGATATTTGACAGGAACTCTACTACAGCTGTGTTTGCCGGGCAGCCCGTTATGAATCACACAACTTCTCAGAGCAATTATGACTTCCAGGCAACAGCAGCAGTGACAATGTGCTACTGTGTAATACAAACACACGTCAATGAGGAGACAGAAACTGGTGAACTCTCTCACACACACACACACACACACACACACACACACACACACACACACACACACACACACACACACACACACACACACAGAGACGCTTTTCATGTGCAGCCCGACGGATACACACTCGCAGATCTCCTCCCCTAAAATTGCCGAAAGCTCTCCGGCGGAGGCGCCAAGGCGTCGACGAGCCAGAGGAAGACGATCGTGGACTTTCTGTCCCCTCATGTTATTGTCTCCCTTTCGTCGCCGATGACACGGAGTCCAGTGTCTCTGTCATGTGTCTTAACACCTGATAGGGTGGGCAGATATGTTCAAATGTTCCACCCGGCATGCCCGACAACCAGATATTGCAGTTATGTTTTTGTGCAGGTGAGTCCCAAACTCACGCGCCATTTTCAGCAAATCCAATCGGGGAAGAGTTTGTTTCAAAAAGAGAATCCAAAATCACCTATTTGGGATTTTTTTGGGGGGCTTTTTGTGGCTTTATTATGGGGTATGACGTGCAACAAATGTCCCAGGAACCAGGGCCATTGTGGGTACCTACACTGTAGCCATACAGCCACCAAGTCCCTCCACTTCCAAGTCCCTCCACTATACTGGGGATTCTCAAAGAGGCAGACCATTAAATTAGCAAAACAAAATGACAAAAATCTGGACGGACAAGAAAGCAGAAGTCAAACCCAACTCTGCTGATTCTAATCAATGTTCGTCTCTTAGTGGTGCGAAGGTTGACGATTTTTGTTTGGAATAAACTGAGCGATCAGTTTGAATCTCTTGATTATTAAACGTCCCATCTGCCTTTTCCATGTTTCATATTAAACATTGTTTTTTTTATGATGTGATTGTATAGACACAGTCGATTAAATTCAGGATTTTCCACACAGGTGAGACGGTACTTCTCTCCCTTTGATGAAGCAGCTGTTGTGGCAAACACAAACTGGGACAAGCTGGAACCAGTACAGCGTTATTACGCAAGATTAGGTCCATGGCCTCACCACTAACTTGTGAACAATTGACAACCGAAAAGCAGAGCGGCACTTAGGAAGACACAATCACAATACAGAAGTTGTTTGAAATGAGGAAACATGTACCTACAACATATTGACAAATGTATAAATTATGTAAAAGGATAAATGATTACGAAGCATCAAGTATTTCAATCCAAATATCCCAAGTATCTTTTACAATGTAATTCACTGTGTGATAAGCTGGTTTTAGGACAAAACTTTATCTGACTAAGCAGACAAAACTAAATAAAGGCAGCATGAATTAAATCCCAAAATAAATAGATGCAGTTTTTCAGATCTAGCAGAACTGCAAGTGGTGATTAACCAGCTGCAATCTCCTCGACAGGAAAGCAGACATGCGGCTACCACAAGTTCTAGAAATGTCCTGACCGAGCAGTCTGATATCTGCTGTGACTGATTGTCTCTGAAAGGAGGTTCCACGTTCGGAACTTAGATTCTCTTCTGAAAGGGCAGCTTTATTGATGGAAAAATAATTAATATGGTCCATCTCTGACAGGCTCTATTTAAGCATTTCTATGAATAGATTTGTGAAACACAGTTACCTCAACATGCAAGGCTGTGGTGGTAGTTCAACTGTCTGGTAAGCATCATGCAGAGGTAAGATGTCCTGTCTGAATCTGCAGGAAACTGAAGCTTCATGTTGGCAAAGCACAGCTTTCATTCAAAAAGAAAAAAACTTAATTGTTGTACTTTCTGCCCCAGCTATCCACCAAGCTGTTCACCAATAATCAGAAAAAAGATCATTTAATTAGAGGGAAACTTAGTATGGAAAGAGGAACCAGAGGAAATGCTTTATTTGGATTTAAAAGCTGTATTTATCCTGAGAGGAGTAAACACATTAGATATAATAGAGGCATGATGGAATATCCTCCACCTGTTTAGATTGCAGTGCAGTTATACATTTTGCATGTTTTTGGTCATAACAAACAAGTTTTATAAGCCTTTATGGTTGTATGGAATTTAAAAATGTCCAAAATCAGACTTAAATCTGGTTTATCACACTGACAACCTGTAGCAGACTGAATCTCCTGCCAAGCACAGACCGACTCAAATCACCCAATCACCTTCAACAAGTCGAATCATTACCAACGTGCCGTCGTTGCATTAAATTCAAAAAAGTTTGCACATGAATCCTTAGACTGTGAATGTGATTTGCAACAACCGCTATCTTTGCAGAACCGCGGGCCAAGTCACATGCGGCTCTGCTGCAACAGGTCTGCGCCAGAGAGGCCAACTGACCGGCGCGATCCGAGCACCAAACCAACACAAGCTGCGCATTCATTTAAACAAAACGTGGGAATAAAAGAGAAAGCGAAAGTCTTACCTCTTTTTATCCTTATCGCTCGTCATGTTTTTATCTGCTGTTGTAATTCCAGGACAGTCTACGTTAAGTCCGACTTCAGAAGTCAAAAGAAGCAACACGTGTCGGTTTTTTATTATATCGGGTCAGAAGTCCTTTGACAGATCATGTCATGAAAACCCTGTAGGTTAGTCCATTCAAAACCAGGCTGACGGTGATCGGGATCGGGAGCCGTACAGTCTCAGAACACTGCTGAGGATTGCACAGCCTCTTACCCGCAGAAGAGACACCCGCACACCCCCCTCTTTACACCGGCTGCGGCTGGAAGCTGCTGTTGCTGACAGAAGCCGCACGGCAGGTCCACTCGCGCAAACTTTTTCCTCGATTTGCTGATCTGGAAAAAAAAAAAAAACCCCGCAGAGTTATCCGGTCGGTCTCTGGACCTGGAGCTCAGCTGGCACAAGTGAAAGCCGCTGTCCAGGTCCGCGCGCCGTGATTGTCTGGAAACGCAGCCGGGACCTCCCTCTAAACAGCCCCGCCCTCCCCTGTGTGCGCTGCGCACTTACCTGAGTGTACCTGAGGTGCAACAGGCTGTAAACGATGTCAGCGTGGAGGTCCGTTCCCGCCAGAAAAATTATACAAATGGGCCTTTAGGCTACAATACTTACATGAAAGCCATAATGATGATATTTTGAATCTTATTTATAGTTGTGCTTTAAAGGAAATCTCCACTGAAAACACATTTGATTTTAAAGGAATATGCTGAACATTTTGGGAAATGTGTGGTGATAGAGAGGTGGGTAACATTGCTATGGAAAAGAACAGGCTGCCTGCTACACACTGACATTTCCAAGCTCCACGTTTTTCTTTTTTTTACATTTCGAATTTGTTGACCTCACCAAAACACATCTGTCATCTCTACTCCCTCCTCAGCTGTCAATCAACAACAGGGTGTTTGTGCACAGACTTTGCACATCATAGTAAGACTTGACAAGAAGTGTAGCAGACATATAGAGAGCGGCTTCATTTGTTTAAACTCGTCTATAGTTTGCTGATAATTAAATTAAACGATGAGATGAAAGCACCCTCCTCATGAGCGTGACCAGATGTGAGCATGTATGTATGGAGCTAAATCCAGGTCCAAAGTTTTGTTCATTTGAAAAAATAAATGTGAACCTGAAAGTTCAAGTTGTGGTCTTGAACATTGAAAATTACAGCAATGTATTCAAAATAAATTTGGGTTGAATACATTTTCTTTTTTGAATTTTTCACTTTCATATATATTTTGATATTTGAGTTTCAGTTTCAGATTTTATATTTTCAGATTCAAATCTTTTTTTTTTTCGGTTTCAAATCTTTTTTTTCACTTTCAGGTCGTATTTTTCAGTTCAGACTTTTGACCCTGATCTAACGTTCGATTTGAGATTTTGTTATTTTAGGCTGCCTTAAAACATCTGGCCGGGGACAGCAGATGGAAATGTAGCCTCTCTGGCTAACTCTGGCTCACTTACAGTGCAACTGTTGATTGGTGTGCATTGTCCCTGAAAAATAAATAAATAAACAAACACACAAACAAACGTAGGGGGCGTGGCATCAACTGAGAAGGGCGTGTCATCATGAATGACAGCATAACGAAGATGACTGAGGACCGTACTCAACCACGTTGCCTTCAGGTATCCAATCAGATTCAGCGCGCTGTTCGTTCGCCAGCCGGTGTTCGTTCGCCGCGTTTGTTTTTTTTTTACATCTGCAGTAACTGTTCATTTGTCTATCGTGGCGTTTTTATGGATACCATGAATGGCTGGCGCTCTAGCGCTGCAGTGTGGCTGGATTGATTTGTCATGCTTGACATTTGATGTGACTGGTTCTTGTCATTGTGTGAATTACATTGATTCTGACTTGTCAGTTCATGACAAAGCATCCCGTCATCGCGGGGTTATTTCATTTTTTTGTTATTGTTCCGGGTTCAAAAGGTCACACGGCCCGTTGTCTGTTACGTGAGCGCAGTCCACCGAAAACATTATATTTCCCACAATTTAAGCTTCTGCATTTTCCAAATGCACTAGTATTATTCAAACGTATTGTTCGGTTCGTAAGCCTCGTAGCAAACGGTTTAATACGAATACGTGTATTATTACACCAATAGAAACAAATAACCGTGCCTCAGTAGGACAGCACAGAAGGCCCATATAAAATGCACGGCCCGCCACTGAACTAAGCTAATATAGGCTGACATCAGTCGGCACTGAGAGGAGGTAGACAGGAGATTCAGATGAATAAAACGAAAAATAAAAATGAGACACAAAACAAACAGAAATATCTTTTCTGGCATCATGATATTTAATTTGTTTCAAAAATTAAAATACATCTTCACATCCTTTTAAAATACAGTACATTTGGCACGCAGCGTAAAAGAAAAGAACAAATTCGACATAAACACAAGTGAAGCACATGAAAATAAAAAAACAGGTCAGATGACAAAATTGTACATACAAAGCTTCACAAATCCACAAAACAGAAACACGTACATCGAGTAACATTCTGCATATGACCCCAGGAAGATGAATGTTTGATACTGTAGGTTAAATCATAATACTGTCTCCATTGTTTGAAATCAACCTCAGGCCACAATTTAACTTCAACCTGAAAACCAAAGAAAAGGAACTTCCTACATGATTTTCTTCTTTTACTCTACACAAAACGTTAAGCTAAAGGGATTGTGGGTGGAACATTTGGACATTGCAATTGGCAGTTAGCATGGAGGACTTCGGGGAAAGAACATACTTTTTTGGGTCGTAGTGGAACAAACTGTTTTAAATTAAAGACAAAAACAAAGATGCAACGTGAGACACATTAAGACAGAAGAGAAGAGACACGATGGACGGCAGAAACATTGTGTTTTGAAAGTTGGTTGGCAGTAAAACGACGTCAAATCTGCAGCGCTATCCACACATGCGTTTAGTCTTCCTACAGCTACTGTATCTAATACATCTTATACTCCCACTACTTGCACTTTTGAGAACACATATTTGAAATAACAATGACTTTTATGTGGCCTTAAACTAACTGTAAAGCAGTCTCCTCTGTACCTGTCTGTGGATGAGGATGAAGGGAAACAAGAGGAAGATAAGAAGAAAGACATCACAACTTAACAAACAAATAAAAAAAAACTCTTTCAGAGTATTGCACATGGAGTTTTTTGAAAGGTGTTTGGATTCTTTTTCCGTTCACTATAAAGTCCTAAACCTGACCTGTGACATGGAGCAGCGCCTCTGAACACCAGCTTATCTGACCTCCATGGACAAAGAGGAGGAGGAGGGTCTGAAGAGTTCTCTGACCATCACATGAAACCTAAAGATGTCTAACATGCCACCAACAACTAGATGAAACAAGTAAAAAAACAACACAACGACATCAACAAAAAGATGTTTTAAATAAAAAATACAACATGATGCGCACACACACACACACACATTCAGACGCAAATACATTCAGTTGAACACATTCACTGTAGGTCCAGTACAGTGACCGATTAACCAGTGACTGTACACACACACACACACACACACACACGGCATTTCAACGATCAAGTGGTCATGAAGGGATTCAAGGAGTTTAAGGAGGTGCAGTGAGAGTTTCAGTAACAAGGACTTTTTAAAGGGCTCCTTTGACATTTTCGATTTCAGCTCTATATTTGGCTTCATTGGACAACTGTCCCGATGTCAAACATCAAGTCGTATGGGAACCAGCTTGTTAACACTGCAAGCATGACTCACTACAACAGGACACGCCGAGTGGTCAGCCACGGTCTGTCAGCTGACGGCTAATGGTACCGTTTGGTTTTGAATGAAGAAAAGGGACGTCAATATACTAACGAGCTCAAATGTGGAGAGAGAAAGAGAAACAGCTCAGACAAGAACTGCTGAGATAAAACGAAGCTCAAATCTCAAGCCGGGCACCGTCGAAAGTTAACTTTGAATTTGCCAGTTTGGCTGTCAAACTTAAAACACAGCACTGACAAAACCTTCATCTGAAAAAAAAAAAAAATTCAAGACCATTTTCTTTAAATACAATCATTGGTTCAACATATACATTTTGTTTTCCATTCACATAGAAGTTTAGAGAAGAAGAAAAACATTCTTTAAACACGGAGAGAGACACAGGATACAGCACATCATGTACAGAAATGACAGTCTTGCTCTTTCTAGAGGTACAGTATGCAACTATGCATGCATGCACACTTGCCCTTACATTATCTCGCTCTCACACACACACACACACACACACACACACACACACACACACACACACACACACACACACACACACACACACACACACACACACTGACAGGCCGTGACCTTGCCCCTGTATCTACTTCAAAAGACCCCTCTGAAAACACAGAGTTCAGTTTTGTCCGCATCCGGACCAAGATAAGGAGCATTTCTGACAGCTTCCGACCTGCACTCGCATGCCGCTTGAGCATTTACTTTGATGGCTTATGCACAAATGGACAAACAACAAGAGCACAGAAACCATGAAGAGAGAGAGATACCGATGGTCTAGTATAAGTCCTGGAGTGGACACAATCTGGAGAAATTCAAGAGGTCTCAGGCTGTGTGTTTCTTCAAATATTACATCTTAGCTCGAAGATGTTTTTAGGTGTGGTGGTGTATATTAATGTGTTAATTATCTGTGTGTCAGTGTGTGTGTGTGTGTGTGTGTGTGTCTAGGCCACAGTCTCGTCTCCAAAGTAGGAGAAACCTTTAAACTCATCTTGATTGATCTGCTTGATGATGTTGTCTTCCACCGGCGTCAGGTTGGGTTCTTCTCGTGTAAAGTCCTGGTCAAAGTTATTCACGTCCCTTTTGGTTTTCTGGAAGACAAAGAACAAGAGAGACGGATTTCAGCCTCAGGACCTTTGACGACTGGTAGAATAAGCAGTCGAAGAAAAGGTCAAATGTTGAGTTATTTTAAAATGAGCTTTTTTGCAACAGAAAATGTAAACCGTTAACCATGAGTCCATTTTGTTATCAGTTGCTGGTAAAGGATTGTAATAATGTAATAATGTTCATATTTTAGCCCCTCCCTCTTTCAAACAGAATCCATTTTTCACAGTTGCACAGTAATCCGGTGTGTGTTTCCGTGAGTGTGTGAACTCACGATGCGTGGTTTGAATGGTGGCCGGATCTTCCTCTGCTCCAGCAGCGTCCAGTCGATCTCTCTGAAGAACACGTGGAGCTTAATGGCCTCCTCCAGACCCTGAGCCGCCACACAGCCCAGACGCTTGTTCGGACTCTTGGTCATGAACTGAGAAGTGGCAGAAAGAAAGAAAAGGAGCGGGGAAAAACATTCTATACAGTCATTAATACAAGTAAGGATGATAAGATAGCAGTGTTATTTCGACTGCATTGCTCTCAAGAGTTTTCACTGTTTAGTTTAATTCTATGTATATTTCTGTTAGTTAGTAGTTCGCTTTTTTTGACATAACTGATGACTGTGAATTTAGATTGTATGAACCCAGTAGTAGAGTTGAAATGCTGCCGATTTCTTTGGAGCAGGTGGCTAGGCATTACATGTTGCACATTTTAAAGGTGCAGGTACAGGCCCAGTTTGGGTCTCAGTTTCATGCACATGCTAAACTCAACAGACACTGGCTTACAGAGAGCAGTAACCAGACAACACCGAAAACTGATGTATGAAATGGCAACATTAAATTCAGCGCTTGCTAAAACATGAAAAGCTTGATTCTTGAATATTTTTGTAGATTACTATTTGCTAACAAACAAGCACGGGGAGAAAAAGTAAATTCAATATCCCTTCTTTTCACTTGTTACAATATTTAATGTATCACAAAGACTTTAAATGATGTAAAAATGTAAAAAAAGAGATAGTTCTGTGCCTTAGAAAGATACACTGTCTCCTTCGCCTGACATTTTCTGCTAGATTTTCTGCAAATACTTGAATTCTGGATGAGTGGTGAACGCCATTAGACTTAACCAAGAGACTTTATTACGTGACCCGAAGTCTTTCAGTTGGAGGACATGTCCAATCAGAGCCCAGTGTGCTGGTCAAGTGACCGGTCAGAGTCCAGGACATTGTCCAACATAAACACACACACTTTCCCACAAGGCTATGCAGTAAACAGCCAAGGTAAACGCAAGGCTTGTGATGGAAAAACTGGACAAACAAATAAACGAACGGTCAAGTGGCATTACACACCCACACACACACAACCAATAACACACAAAAAAGTAATGGATTAAAACATAGCGGAAATTGTCCAACGTTCTTTCAGAGGATACATGGATCAACATATGACACAAAAAAATAACAGCATCCTCACTCACATGTGACACTGAGAAAGAGACAAAGACAAAACTAAGGGAAAGCCATAGCTTATAAAAACACAAAACTAAGGGAAAGACATAGCGTATAAAAACACAAAACTAAGGGGAAGACATAGCGTATAAAAACACAAAACTAAGGGAAAGACATAGCGTATAAAAACACAAAACTAAGGGAAAGACAGTGTATAAAAACACAAACCTAAGGGAAAGACACAGTGTATAAAAACACAAAACTAAGGGGAAGACATAGCGTATAAAAACACAAAACTAAGGGGAAGACATAGCGTATAAAAACACAAAACTAAGGGAAAGACAGCGTATAAAAACACAAAACTAAGGGAAAGACATAGCGTATAAAAACACAAAACTAAGGGAAAGACAGCGTATAAAAACACAAAACTAAGGGAAAGACACAGCGTATAAAAACACAAAACTAAGGGAAAGACAAAGCGTATAAAAACACAAACAAGCAGAGGACAGAAGCAAATAAACACAAGAACTGATGCATGAATGGAAAAAAACATCAACGTTTAAGAGTCCTTAGTGGATTCTTAATTTGGATCTGTAACAGCCCATTCGTCCAGTAGGGCTGGATATTATTGGAATTCTTCATAATGTCCAGAGTTTCCATGTGCATAACGAAACTCATTACTTAAGAAAGCACAAGGTAAAGGCAAAGAAATACAAAGGAAAAAAACAGAACAACTAGGACACATGTGGTCAAGGCTGAGTAAGATTGCGCTAAAGGGAGGTTTAAATGAGTGAGTGTGTAGGTGACCGATACCATATTGGTGGATTTGTAAAAAGCCTGAGGAATAGTACGAGAGGAAGAGGAATCAGCTCGAAAGATACTTCAGCAAGTGAGTATTGATCTGTTTTAAAGATTAGTTGGTTTTTCAGGCTTTGCAATAATTAGAACTAGTGGTAGTGGCAGCGGGATGAATTTGCATGTCTGTTCCTTAATTAACGTGCAAACATACCACCGATTATGTTATCATGCAAGCACAAACCCTGGATTTTTCTCTTGTGGGAGTATGGATTTTCTTCTGACTGTAACACAGTTAAACTGTAAACTATCTCAGACCAATCTATGTTCAGGTGGACTCTGTTCGCAGCTGAGTGGACTAAAAAGTGCTCACAATGCTAAATGTTTCAATGAACAGCTAACTGACCGCTTTAAGAATGGACACGGCCTCCTTGCTGAGCCAGACGGGATAGAGGACGTCGTCGTGGAGGATGGACTCAAACAGGTCATCTTCATTATCGGCTTCAAATGGTGGCTGACCTGCCATCATCTCATACATCAGCACCCCCAGAGCCCACCAGTCCACTGACGGGCCGTAATCCAGCTCTTGAAGGATCTTAATCACACATAAAAATGAGGAGGCGTACAAACAGGTAGTCAGACAAAAAGTGCATTACACCTACGTGAAATTATGCAAGTTTTTCAAATTTCTCATTTTTCTGTCAAGTTCTGCGACATATAAAACTTCCCACCAAAAGGCTAAAATCTTCTTCTTTCAACTCCATATTAGCAATGAAAAATTGACCATCGTCAGCAAAGAGTCGAACATGGACAAATACAAGTTTAAGTTTGTGGGTGTGGACGCTGTTCGTCTGAGGTCACCTCGGGTGCGATGTAATCTGGCGTCCCACAGAAGGTGGTGGTGCTGACTCCATCGAGGATGCCCTCTTTGCACATCCCGAAGTCTGCCAGCTTACAGTGACCCTCTGCATCCAGCAGTATGTTGTCCAGCTTCAAGTCTCTGCAGAGCCAGAGGGTTGTACAGGTGAAAGGAGGGATTAGCAAGAGGGATTTGGCAAAATACTCTATGCATACTGGGAGGAATAACATTACCAAGAAGTTGTTCGACATTGTTTTTATTTCAATGCCATCTCTTGTGAAACTAATGCTTCTCATAAATGACCACACATTTGAGAAAAGTTGGAATTTACAACAATCATGATCCACACGTTTGTTTTAGTATTTAAAGGAGGAGAATGTGAAGAGGAACAGACCTAAGAAATGAGAGAAAGTTGAGAGTTGAATGGGAGAAAGAGGTGAAGGGGGGGGGGGGGGGGGGCAGTATGAGAGATAAGAGAAGCAGTGTTGAGAGATGACAGGGGTGGTGATGAATGCTGCAGCTCTGGGCTTGATGGTTGATGGCCACAACAATGTCAACATCTCCTCGATGTAGCCGATGCAGCCGTTCAGCCCAAAGTGGTTTCAAACATACAGCCGCCCTGACAAGCCAGGGAGGAGTGTGTGTGTGTGTGTGTGTGTGTGTGTGTGTGTGTGTGTGTGTGTGCGTGTTTCTAAAGTCAAGAGCTTACGCAACTGTCCTGTTTTAGCGAGCTTCCAAAATAAAAAAAAATTAAAAAAAATGTTTGTTCTTTTCTGTCCCATCATTCTTTGCTCTGACAGGATATTTATTGCACTATACAGTATAAGGTTGTGAGAAAAATATACAGAAAATTCTGAAGAGATGCTGATTATGAGCCATTCTCTCTGGGTGTGTATACTGTGCACCCTCAACACAGTGAATTTATGGAAAGTAAGTTATTTACCATAAAAAACATGAAACATGCTGGAACACGTTTGCCTTGCCATTTTGAAATTCCGAATATTTCCCGAGTTTCAACATACATTTTAACATTATGGCAGGAATCCAGATTTTGTGCAAAGTTAAACCATGAACGATATGCTAATGTGCCTGAAGTCTGATGGAAAAGCAACATGCCATACCAGATGCAGTGGCGCTTGACAGTTGGCTTTCAATCAAGTTTTCACTCAATAGTTCATATTCAGGTCATCATAAACTTTCATCACTCTTAGCTCCCCAATACAACCACAGTGCTGTAGCCGGGGACGATGCCTTGCTTAAAGGCACATTGATGGCCCCATGTTGAGGCAGGAAAGAGCAGCACTTGTTCTGTATTTCCCCAGATGGAAGATTAAACTGGCGACTGGCTGCCTGTTTACATATCTCACCTCCAGGCGACTCCCAGCACATTAAACCTGAATTGGCCGCCTGCAGCAGGGCAGAAAAATAGCGTACGAATTTAATGCATTTGTGATTGAATTCAAATGACTGTTGACGCTAATCTTTGTATTACACATCACCTCGCTGCAGGATAACTCAATATTAAGTGGCTACATGTGTTCAGCCGCACTAATGGAATAATATTTATTCATGTGAAGATGTCTTGTGTGGTTTTGTAGGATGAGAAGGAGCCGAATATTATGTTTCATAGCAGGGAATGGGCAACATTTAAATTATCTTAATTTATTTATTGCTCAATAATTGAATCAGTTTTCTTTACGCTTTGATTCTTTAGTACTATTATTATTACATATAAGCTTATTCATTGAATCAAAAGATGAGATTTGTGAGTTCATGAGAGTGAAAATTCCATCAGGTATAGCGGCACAAACACAAGGTATTTTAGTATTTGAACAGAAAACATCACAACATCACAACACGCTTTAGCATTTCAGAGAGTACTATTACAAAGTACACGTTTGCCTTGCTTTCTGGTCTTTTCGGGGCAGAAAAGAGAGCGGTAATTCAAATACACACAAACTACCAGGACCAGTTAGTACCAAGCCAGTCATGGTTTTAAAGCCATTTCACAGTGGTATAGGTTGAGGGCTCAGTGGTAAGAAAAGCAACTGGTCCGAGTGGTTCCCTGTCTCTCGTGTAAACCCTGTTTTAAAGCCGTTTCACACCTGGACAAAGTGGCTTAGCATGTTACAGTAAAAACCCTTCTGACCCTGAATCAGTGTCACATTAATAACCTTTGTGGGATTTGTTTGTTAGAAAAGCTTTAATATCGCTTAACAAATCCTGTCAATAAACAGGAGCTGCTGCAGAAGGAGTTCACACACACACACACACACACGGCAATCAGACTCAATTGAAAGCATTTCCTGTGTTTCATGTTAACCTTGAGTGATTTTTCCATTACGTCCTTAGAGACAACCCCTGCACTGTGACAGCTAACCTCTCTCTCTCTCTCTCTCTCTCTCTCCATCATTTCCTCCATCCCGTTCTTTTTGACAACATGTTCACACATCTGGTCAAATACACACAAAGATATTGACAAACTGGAGAATAAAATTAAAATGTACGTTAGGAATGAACCAACTTTTGGATTTCCTCAGACGTTTCAACAGGTGTCTAATGAACACACCCAGCCACATTATCCAACCACATGCCTCCGAAATGTGTCTGAAGAAACCAAGTTGCCGTCAAATGCTTTGTCAGGTTCTTAGTCCTGTAGCTTTTTCATTGAACGGATATTTTACTGATCTAAATCACAACTGTCATGCTTGTGGTATTAAGTTTTGATGTATTGGGAGTGAAAAATAACACTCCATCTAAATTCGTACATGTACCAATCGAAAGACAGTGTGCCGATGTCCTCACCGGTGTTTGTGTATCTCTAACCAGTCTGAGCCTGCTCTGTCAACACTATCACACCCAAACATCACCCCCTCTATTCTGTCTCAGAGACTTCAGTGAAGCTGAAAAGAAGAGAAGGGAAAGTGCTGCTACATGTTCCATTGTGCACAAATTATTTTTGCTTGTTGACATGGGGGAGTCGTGGTGATGGTAGCATTGAGGAGGGGCTGATAGGGGAAACAAGAAGAAACCTCAGAGGAGTGATGGAGGAGGGAGGGGGGGGGGGGGGTGAGGAGAAGGAGGAGGGGTGAGGAGGAGGGCGAGTCGGGACATAATGTTGCCAAAACACTTGTTGTTGTTCTTCTTCCGCTCAACAAAGTGGGTTAGGACAAGAGAGCAAAAGACATAGAGAGAGAGAGAGAGAGAGAGAGAGAGAGAGCGAGAGAGAGAGAGCGAGAGGTGATCAGGTAGCTCAGTCAAATCAGCCATCATTTATTAACATGCAGTGTGTGTGTGTGTGCGTGGGTTGGCTTTCCCTGCCAACCTCTGACAGAGTAGTATTCACTATCAATACAGCGTGACTGAGAACACAATGTTGAAAGACTGATCCATAAATGAAAACGTCAGAATGTACTTTAAACCTCAGTGCTGGAATGAAATCTTTCTGGAGTCAGGCACGAAATGAAAGTTAAAGAAATTCTCGTGGTCGTCACTTCTTGGTTGAGTTGGCGTGTAGATTATGGCACTAATATGCCACTAAAATGACCCTTCTCCCAAACGTCGTCTGAACACTGCAATCAATTTGAGGATCATGTGGACGCATTATGCAGCAAAAGTGCCCTCTTGGATACCTCTAGGGTAGATACAACATGATGAATTGCCCTAGAGTGCCCTTTTAGAAAAGAAAACATGATACAGTGCACCGTAGGGTGATCTTCCATTGGAGGATTTATGAGGTGGCCTCCAGGGTTCCCTTCTAGAAGAGACATGTGATAAAGTGTCCTCTAGGGTTCCCTTCTAGAAGAGACATGTGATAAAGTGTCCTCCAGGGTTCCCTTCTAGAAGAGACATGTGATAAAGTGTCCTCCAGGGTTCCCTTCTAGAAGAGACATGTGATAAAGTGTCCTCCAGGGTTCCCTTCTAGAAGAGAAATGTGATCAAGTGTCCTCTAGGGTTCCCTTCTTGAAGATAAATGTGATCAAGTGTCCTCTAGGGTTCCCTTCTAGAAGAGAAATGTGATAAAGTGTCCTCCAGGGTTCCCTTCTAGAAGAGACATGTGATAAAGTGTCCTCTAGGGTTCCCTTCTAGAAGATAAATGTGATAAAGTGTCCTCTAGGGTTCCCTTCTAGAAGATAAATGTGATAAAGTGTCCTCTAGGGTTCCCTTCTAGAAGAGACATGTGATAAAGTGTCCTCTAGGGTTCCCTTCTAGAAGATAAATGTGATAAAGTGTCCTCTAGGGTTCCCTTCTAGAAGAGACATGTGATAAAGTGTCCTCTAGGGTTCCCTTCTAGAAGAGACATGTGATAAAGTGTCCTCTAGGGTTCCCTTCTAGAAGAGACATGTGATAAAGTGTCCTCCAGGGTTCCCTTCTAGAAGATAAATGTGATAAAGTGTCCTCCAGGGTTCCCTTCTAGAAGAGACATGTGATAAAGTGTCCTCTAGGGTTCCCTTCTAGAAGATAAAGGTGATAAAGTGTCCTCCAGGGTTCCCTTATAGAAGACAAATGTGATAAAGTGTCCTCCAGGGTTCCCTTCGAGAAGATAATGTGATAAAGTGTCCTCCAGGGTTCCCTTCTAGAAGAGAACTGTGATAAAGTGTCCTCCAGGGTTCCCTTCTAGAAGAGACATGTGATAAAGTGTCCTCCAGGGTTCCCTTCTAGAAGAGACATGTGATAAAGTGTCCTCCAGGGTGCCCTTCTAGAAGACAAATGTGATAAAGTGTCCTCCAGGGTTCCCTTCTAGAAGATAAATGTGATAAAGTGTCCTTCAGGGTTCCCTTCCAGAAGAGACATGTGATAAAGTGTCCTCTAGGGTTCCCTTCCAGAAGAGACATGTGATAAAGTGTCCTCTAGGGTTCCCTTCTAGAAGACAAATGTGATAAAGTGTCCTCTAGGGTTCCCTTCTAGAAGATAAAGGTGATAAAGTGTCCTCCAGGGTTCCCTTCCAGAAGAGACATGTGATAAAGTGTCCTCTAGGGTTCCCTTCTAGAAGAGACATGTGATAAAGTGTCCTCTAGGGTTCCCTTCTAGAAGAGACATGTGATAAAGTGTCCTCCAGGGTTCCCTTCGAGAAGAGAACTGTGATAAAGTGTCCTCTAGGGTTCCCTTCTAGAAGAGACATGTGATAAAGTGTCCTCCAGGGTTCCCTTCGAGAAGAGAACTGTGATAAAGTGTCCTCTAGGGTTCCCTTCCAGAAGAGAAATGTGATAAACGTTTTACATTTCAAGTGAGGAGTGTTTGACTCAGAGCCAGACTTTGGGTGGAGTATCACTTTAACACATGGTTACGTAGCCAACACCAATAAAAGAACAATCACAAACCAGTAACGCTGCGGGCTCTAACCTTGATGACTGATTAGGATTCAATGGTGCCAACTCAAAGAAACACATACACATACAAATTGTGTGATTATACCCCCCCCCTCTCTCTCATTATTTACATCCTCGTAACAGAAACTGTGTGAAACAATGAGTCCTGGTCCAGCAGGCACCAGCCGGACTGGACTCTCTGAGACCATGTAGCCAAAAGAACTAAATGACACGGCAGGATGGAAGTCAGTTATGTAATCTGTTAGTGATTTTAACTTGTTTGTGCAACATCTTCTGTGTGTTTCAAGCTATGTGTGCGTTTAAAGCATTCTAGAGCATCCAGCTCTCCTAAATGAATTAGTGAGACCTTTTTATTCCCCAGTTTCGTCCAGTGAGTGAACAACATGGAGTACATTGAAAGCCCTAAAAGCTTCTTTTTTTTTTTTTACAGATTATTACATGGAAAGATTATGGATTTGTGTTTTTCTCTGGTTTGAGGTTATCGGGTACCTGCAATAAAAAACGGGCTTCTCGTGTTTTTCAGTCCTAACAACGCTTGTGTTTTGTAAGCATAGCTTTGTAAGTTAAGTTTAAGTTAATCCTTGCATGTTTAGCTCAAGTTTGCAAATGTAACACTTGAGGCTCATTAAACTGTTTTAATTACTTAGAGCCAAAAGTGAATTGCAAAACGTTGGAGTTTGGTTTCTTTCCACCAGCTGGATTGAAGGGGATGAAAAGTTCTCACTTTGACAGTCTGTGATTGGCGTTGGGAAAGTTGTTAGTGTTTGTCCTGAGTCACCTGATTTGTGTCATATTTAATGCTGTCTGAAGGCCAAAAAACAACAACAAAAAAAAACATACTTGGCAATATTCTCATCAGATAAAACAAAAAATAAGGCTTTATTAAACCCTCGGGGGAAAGACTGTTGTAGAAACAAGGCAACGAGATTCACATTAAGATAACAGCCAGTTTCAGCTGTGTAACAATAAAGAAACGGTTCTCTTGATTTTCCGTCACTATCTCTGCCTTTCAGTTCACATGTTCTCCTCGTGTGAACTGAAGCACCCGTGGGAATCCTACTGACATACAAGAGAGTGATTAAAGGACAAATGTGCAATGTGTAGAAGAATATACCATCTTCTGTCACGTTTAACAAACCTTCAACTACTGAACACATGCACTATTCTGTCTTCCATCACACCCCAGCCTGTATCCTCATTCTGGGGACACTCTGTGTTTGTGCCAGACATCGGAGTATTCATGACTTTGTAAAAGCAGATGCAGCAACACAGCTAACACTGGGATCAGTTGGGACCGAAACAACCACGTCTCATGTCAAAACAGAATTTATATAGTTTCAACAAAGACCAAAAAAAAAAGGTCAATAGTCAATTGAACAACAAATGAATCGGTTCATTTAACTATGACAGACTTCTGCTCCTGGGACATCTGCTCATTCGGTAATGTGTTTAGTATTTATCGGGTACCACAGGGTCAAAGGTCATTATATTTCGTTCAATCCAGTGATAATAATGTTCGTCTTGCATCTCCAGCATACAGTTCTGGTCCGCTGACTCTTCAGCAAGGCTCAGTAAGGTATTAGACAGTTGTCACATTAGTGGAGACATATGATTCTCATTTTCAGGTTCATGCTTGTATTTTGGGTTTCTAGAACATATTCACAAGCTTTAATGTTCAGAACATTCTTTATTTTCCTCACACTCTCTGTGTGAATGTACCTGTATCCCCTCGTCTGTCTCTAGCGCTCTGCTTGTCTTGGTTTTGAAGTGTTAGATTTAGGTTGAGGTCAGGGGCTAAGGTAAAGTAGTGAAATGTGTGCGTGTTTGTGTATTTGGTAAATATCTTGATAGTGAGAGTATAAAACAGGTGAACAGGAAACGTGATGACATAAACACTATCACAAAAACGCACACACACACACACACAGCCTCAACAGTCCTCGCTGGCCTAACATGAAACCCACACATTGCATGACGAGAGAATCCAAACACCAAACCAAACCTCCGATTGGTGAGGAGAAAACCTTCCATCAAAGCTATTTCTGGGAGCAAACAGCCTGAACCTGCACCGAGCCTCCGTCCATCACAATGGTGTTGTGATTCCAGCAGCGTGCTGCTTTTGTGGGCCCAGCTGTGTGTTTGCTGTTGACTCACAATGATATTATGACTGAGGAGTCCAGATAATGGCACCTGAAGTAAACCAACTCAGGTCACTTCGGGGTCAACGGGTTTGAGTTTCATCATCAAAGAAATGATTTGAACTGAAAAGAACATTTAGTTGCTTTTCAGCATGATTGAAAACAAGAACACACATCGCTTTGTGTTCAGTTTCCTGAAGGGTTTCAACCCAAAAAACATAGAGAATAATAAATACCTCCACCAAGAGACACGTTAGCAGAGACATGACACATTTTAAAACTACATTGAAACTCAGTTCCACAAGACCAATGCGAGCTTATTGTTCAACATGTACAGAATATTTCATATTGTTAATCAACTGCGAGCTTTAAGCCAAATAAAAAGCATTTTCATTAGTATTTAAAGCTTTAGTTTACATTTACAATGTTTCTCTGCTCGGAGTTTCAGTTAGAGGAAAATTTCACCCACAAAATGACCTTTTTTGCATATCAGTTATTCACCTCATGGTACTTTGAATTCTTGAAGGAAACTTTTTCCCTCCACGATGAAGAACAGAGAAGTCTTGATGAATTGAAGTAAATGGGGACTACATTTAACGACAGCAAAACTATATCAAAAAATCTTTATAAAAACGTTATAAAACATCTTTATAAATAACTTGTGCAGAACAATCCACGTCTCATTTATCCAGTCACATGTTCACTACTCCCCAAACATCTTTTAAAAACCCTTCAGACATGCAAGAAAAAGAGTTTTCTTCCAGAATTAAAGGTAACAGGGTGAGTAATTGATATACAGCTGCTCCTTTTGTGGGTGAAGTACTCCTTTAATGTTTATTTTCTTTTTTCTCTGGGAGTTCTCTTATATGCCTTGTAATGGAGACTCGGATCCCAGTTGGAAGCTCCAAATCAAATAAGCAGACCGTTCATGCTTCACAGTGTTTGGAACGATTAAAGAGACAGAGTCTGAGCAAAACATTCTGCTGTAACTCAAATTTGCAAATGTGTGTCCTGAAGTGCGCAAAAGTGCAGCAGAATATAGCGACGCCCTCTTTAATGTGGCAGCTGGTTACCTGTACACGACTCCGTGCCGGTGCAGGAACATCAGAGCGGACGTGACCTCGGCCGCGTAAAAACGAGATCTCGCCTCGTCGAACTTCCTCGATCGTTGAATCTGAAACATGAGGTCGCCTCCGTTAACGTACTCCATCACGAAGAACAGTCGGTCCTGGAGAGACAGGAAGAGAGAGGCACTCACCTGTTAATGAATACAGAGGTATCAACACATTCTCCATGTTAAGAGTTAACACTCGAGAGTCACAACCACAATAAGACATTTTACACACTTTGCCCGTCACGTCTGAATTTAAGCAACATTTAACGACATAAAACAACTTTTTGTGTCTCACAGAATACCCTCGGTGTGAAAACACATAAAACACATGACTATGTGGCCAACATAGATTGTCTCCACTTCCTGTGACACACACACACACACACACTCACACACACATAAACCACACCCTCCGAGTTCTATTCTCTTGGTACTGAAAATGGGCTCCGGGGGAAAATGGCCCCCTTCCTGAATTCCAGCTTGCTTTCTTCATATCGGAAATAAAAGAGAGAAAGAGAGAGACATAGTGTGTGTGTGTGTGTGTGTGTGTGTGTGTGTGGGGGGGAGAGATTGTGATATAAACAGCTTCGTATCTAAGGAACCAGGAGCAGTCCTGTCCAGCCATTGTATGTTGGAGGAGGGGGACCAATAGTCACAATAGCTTTGGAGATTTCAGAATCTTAAATATAGACTTGTTGTGAGACTATCCTGAGTAACCGGGTCATTATTTCTGAAAAGAGACATTGCTGTTGAGTTTTTTTCAAATGTATTTCTTTTGGCGAGTCATATAGTCCCATTATATGGGAGGCAGACATCTCTACATCTCCGAAACTATACAACTCGCACCAAAACAGTCTCGATTGATAAATAGCACTACAGGTAAGAAGACAAATATGAATTTTTACCGTTTCTTTGAAACAGACCAGCAGGAGAGAAAGTGGTTTCCTGAACAGACAGAATTCCAGTTAACTAAACAATATCAAGAATGACACGGTGATCTTTATGGTTAAGGTTACAACAATCCTGTTTCCTCACAATGTCATTAACGGGAAGACATCCCTGTCATCCTGCACTTTGTTCCTGCTTTTCCTCTGGTGACTAACGGTGAACAGAAACCACGAGCGAGGAGAAGCTCCTCTGAAAAACAGACAATAGGGGTGAGCCATATGAAACCATGTTCTATCATGACATGTCATTTCAGATGAATAGAACATCCAGTTGTTCACCAACTGCAGCTGGAGGCCTTAGTGGCCGATCCGACTGCATTCACATGTTTTTAAAGCTGACTCTGGGCTCCTTGTTTCTTCTTCAGTATCGGTTTAAAAGGGCCTCAGGATCGGGTCTTACATAAGTGGCCACCGATCCACCTCAGCCAGTTTTCTCTCTCTCTCTCTCTCTCTCTCTCTCGCTTTAAAGCGACTTTAAACAGGATGTCGAAATAGTTTGTTTAAATGTACCCAGATTCCCGGCTGGTCCCACCCAATCAAACATGAATAAACATTTCCTGAGTGTAATTACAAATGTACAGATACTGGCTTCTCACTGCCAACACACACACACACACACACACACACACAAACACACACTCCATGTACTATAGATACACACCCAGATGATCCCGACACTGGCCATAACGTCTTGATGGTTTATCTAACGTCTGTATGTGTGTATGATTAAACATGTGCCCTCTCTGTGCCACCACGCTGTAATGTATGTAGAACAAGTCTCAACTTGTGTCTTATGTAACCCCAAAACTATGAACTCATATGTTCTTTCTTTGCTGTGTAACACAAACACACAGAGAGAGAGAGAGAGAGAGAGAGAGAGCAAGAGAGAGAGAGAGAGAGAGAGAATAAAACAATATAAACACACACAGATAAGGGAAGAAGGAAGAAAAGGAAGACAGGAAAAAAGAATGAGATGACGATAAAAATGAGGACATAAGGAAATGAGGACAAAGAAAGTAAGAAGAAGATAGGGGAGGAAAGACAATCAGACCGAACAAAGTAATAAGGAAAGAATGTCAGAAAGAAATAAGGACCAAAGGAAAACATAAAGAAAGAGAGGAAGAAGGGAGCAAAATGCATGAAAATGTAACAAGAAAATTTGTAAGGTCTAATAAAGTAAAAGGAAACAAATGTACTAATACATAGTATCTACAGTTGTCGGGTAAATGTAGTTGAGAAAGTAGAATATTAGCTTAAATGGAAATACCAAGCACCAGAACTCTGATATGTTTTAACTGTTATTTTATCATATTGTACACGCATGTCTCTCTCACAATGTACTCTCAGTTAAAGCGACTACAAGCAACTTTCACTGTGTTGATTTTGGCGACTCCTGTGGAAAAAAGTGGTCGTGTCTTCATGAGCGCCATCGCATTGTGCTGTCGAGATCTGCAGCTGCCAGACTCCCTTCAGCAAGGTGTGAACTCCCTTTTTCTCCAGCGGGCCCAGAAATACAGCCCGGTCCTCCGGCAGCGTGGTGCTGGCTCACCGGGTGCCTGAGCTCTACGCCTCCCAGCTGAGGTCCGACCTGAAGGCTGCAGCGAAGCCGGGTCTGGGTCTGTCTGCTGCCGGAGTCTGAGCCGAAGGAGTTTCTAGTGAACCTGCATGCTGTCAATGACTTTGTATGATGTGGTGAGGAATCAGACCCAATGATATTAAACATAACTGTATAGAACATGCCAATATCCTCACTGATGGTTTTGTTTAGCTTATGGACACACACATAGGCTCCTGTATTTCATTGAGACTGTTTCATAACCAGTTAATAGTTCCTTGTAGTAACTTCAAATAAAGCAACAAATAAATCTGTGTTTGGTTTTAGATGTCACAGGCTACATCTTCTCTGCCAACAATATGAAGTCTGTTCATGAAGCTAAACTCATCAAAATCAGTCAGAACTGGAAAAACAACAACAACATAAAACGGCAAAATGGGGTTTGAACTTTTGTCCGTGTACAAAAAAAGAAGAAGTGAATTGCTGGCCTACGTTTCCCGGAACATTACGAGCCATTACCGTTTGGCTGCTAGTCATTACCACACAGCGCCGTCCCAGTAAAGATGCACTCAGTGATTTCGTTCAACTGAACCTGGAGCCTGAGTTTGTCTTCACCCACGTGTTCCGATTCAGATCCTCACACGGTCGAATCACTGTTTTCATCATGCTCGACCATAACATTTACCAGACTGCTTTCCTTATCAATGCTTTTGCAACAATCGTCCAGATAGGTGCATCATTCCTTCAGAGTCATCCGTGTGTTTTCGTGGACTTTGCCTTTAAGAGGAGGCCAGGCTTTTCCTTTTTTTTTCACTGATGATTGCAGCAGGAAATGATTGCAATTGGGGGACAGAGTGTATTGTGTGTGTGGCCCTGGAACCAGATCAAGAATGCTTGTCCTTAAAAAACCAGTGCAGTCAAATCAAGCCCGTGTCCTGGTACTGAGCAGCAACCCGCTGTCTGTGAATCTCTGTCGACCAGAACGTGCAGGCCCCGTGAGGTGAAGTGTGTCAAGAAAATGTTCTGAACGAGAAACCGCTCCCAAAGTAAACCGACAGGTTTGAGGGTCAATGCACACGCAGTGTTCACATCATAGCGACTGCTCTAAAGCTACTGTACAACAGCCAGCAGTGAGAAACGGAAATATAATTATGCATAAAAGTGTGTGTGTGTGTGTGTGTGTGTGCCTGAACTGCATCCCAAGAACAGCAGACATACGTATATCCACTAATAACTCTTGGAAAGTGAAACCCTGCACTGCTCATGACGAACACATATTTGGCTGGGCGGCCTGCATGTGCCTACACTGTGCATGCCTACTGTGTGTGTGTGTGTGTGTGTGTGTGTGCGTGCGTGTGCTCATTGTTCTCGCCTCACTGCGGTTCATCACGATGGCTGACGGGAGTTAAATGCGTGCTGCGGGCTGCTTTGGTCCACACACAGAATATCTTCTTACTCCTCGTTCCCATGAAAAAAAAAAAAACAACACTTGGATTTCATCGTCCAAAGAAAATTTGTAAAAGAAAGTGAGAGAGTGGTTTGCTTTGATTACTGTCACGAGAAACAGACTTCCAGGAAAGCCACGATCAACTGTAGTGTGCAGAGTGTGCGTGATTTTAAGGTGCAGAAGGGAGGTCATTTTTGTGTTTCTTAACAAAAGACGCTTTCATGACTCGCACGTTCAAGTGTTTTGGAAAGAAAGGGTAGAAGAGAAACCAGTCTGAAGTTCTTGACATCAGAGGGGTCAAGTGATGGTTTCTTTAGAAGGGGGGTGACTCTGGCAGTCTTGAAAGCTGCGGGAAAGCATCCTGAAAGAAGGGATTTGTTGATGAGGTGGGTGAGGAAAGGAAGGAGTTCAGTCGCAATACACTGAAGAAGAGGGGAGGGGATCGGGTCAAGGGAGCACGTGGTGGGGCAATTAGATGTAACAAGGTCGAGGACCACGTTAGGGGAGAGGGTAAGATGGGGCATGGAGAGGGGAGGGAGAGCTGTGGGGGAAGAGCTGGAGAGGGTGGACAGGGACCGGGGGGCTGAGAGAAGGAGGACCTGAGCTTTAAAATGTAGCATTCTGGAGAAAATTAAGTGATAAACTAATATTTTATATTATTGATTCAAAACGGTGAATTTCACCGAACAGTAACAGGTTTGCAGGTATGTATATAACCATGAACACACACATTGTAGTTTATTTTGACTCAATCTCACACACACCGTCCTGCCGCCACAAACACTCACCAGAGCACCAAATGTGGATTAATCCAATCCAGAAAATAGTCCCCAACTAATTCCAGATTTTTTCCTGTTTGACCAACATTTGCAAAAATGACAGGGCCCAGCTGTTTAGGAAATATGAGCCTTTTTCAAATGAAACTACCGTATATATATATGTGTGACATATTTTTAAAGATTTGGATCATGAGTAGAAATGAACGTTCTTGTGGCTGAGTGCCACAGAAAGTGATGTCAGACATTATTGAGATGGACAAACATTTTGTTGGTTTTGGTCTTTTCATGAGATTTGTTGGCAATAAGAAAAATAAAGAACATCGCCACCATGAATGTTAAACCCTGCACTCAATCCCTGTCAGCTTTTGCAGCAAGGACAGTTAACAGACACAAATAAAAAGTAGTGCAATTTCAGATCCAATTTCGAAATTTTCGATTTTTTCGAAGTGGCGAGAATTGAGAATACTTTCAATGTATGATTGCCTCATCAAATCAGACACTGTTGGTACATGTCAGACTGTAGCTATGTCACAGCGCGTGCTTCTTGAAGATAGATATGTTAAAACGAGTTACAACGTGGTCTGAAAGGGCCCTTAAAGTAGCAGCTTGGCCCTCCACCTCTGCTTTCAGTCATCTCCCTCGTCTGTACGACCCCACTGACTCTGAGCATCCCTGTCCATGTCTGTCTGTGTCGGTTCCATCAGTCTCTCTCTGGCCTAAGCACCAGAGAACAAAGGTTCATTAATGTACCAGGCTTGTTTCTGGCCACCTCTGCTGCCTCTGATGTTCACCAATTACATCTCTCCCTCTGTAATGTGTCCTGCTCCTTACTTCACTCATTTCTTACCAAACCCTCTGCACTTCTTCCCCACCGTCACTCTGTTGGAAAAGACAATTTAATCTCACAAATAATGACAGTTCCCTGTTTTATTTTGTTAATCCTTCCTGACACCGCCTCTGTGTGGAGCAGAACGAGGCCCGGCGCTACTGTTGTATAATGTTGTTTACATTTCTTGGCGGTAATTAGGCTGACAGGGGAACGACTGTGATCCTACAGTCGATTAAGAAGAACAGGAGGGAGGGTGGAGGTAGGACATAGGTCAAAGTACAGAGAGATGTTCAAGGAAAGTGAAAAAAAGTACATCATCATCAATAAAACAGATACTAAATAAAACCACATTTAATAAGAATTAGATGCTAAATAAACAATACATACAGTATAATATAAGTTAAGAATATCCCATGAAAAGCTAAAAGTCTATCTACTCTACTGTAACAATGTACAAAATATTATCTTATGACTTTTCTATAATGTAAGAATTTCTTCACAAATATATTTAACAGGAATGTGTAAAAGTGAACATAATCACACACACTCGCATGACCTAGTATGTGACATCATAGGTGTGTGTGTGTGTGTACCAAAGCCGAACACAGAGGGATGTGTTGCCCCTTTAGGGGGCGGGCCTCGCAGTGAAATGAAGGGGGGAGCGAATGAATGAAGGAGAGGATTACGAAAGAAAGTGGTTGAGAGAAAAACGTCTAAAATGGAGGTCAGAGCTGTACGTTTTTCACAGCGATGGACTGCTGAGACGTTTTCAAATATAAAGATCAGTAGTAGAGCTGAAACAAGGAGTCAACCAGTAGTTCAGTGTGATGATTTCCTTACCTTACATATTAGTAAACTGAGGATCTTTGGCTTTTGGACCGAAGACACCTGTCCTAAGAGATCGTGATGAGCATTTTCCCCTGTTTCCTGATGTTTTGTATCCAAAACGATTAATTGAGAAACGAAATCGGCAAAATATTTGATAATATAAAAAACTGTTAGTTGCAGCCCAACATGTTCAAATGAGACCAAAAGTGAAGAACTCAACTAACACGAGAGGCTTTTTTTGGGGGGGGGGGTTGATGCATGGTATCTGTTCTACTGTGCGAGGATCAAGCGGTTCTGAAAAGTGAAGCCGATAATGAAGAGCCTTAAACGTGCATTCTTCCTAGTGGCCTTTAGGGGGAGACTCCTCTGGTTGTATAGAAGTCTGTGAGAAAATGACTCTACTTCTCTCTTGATTTATTACCTCAGTAAACATTGTAAACATGAGTTTATGGTCTCAATCTCTAGATTCAAGTCTTGCATGCTTTCCAATACCTTGATCCGGCATTTCAGGCTGCATCGGAGGCATGTACAACCCGCACTGATCGAACCCAACACCACAATCGACCTACCGCAGCTGAATCCAGTCTCCCGCGGCACTGTCGCGGTCTAACGAGCTAATTGGTTATCGCACTGAGTTGATGTGGTTCAGCGTGGCGACAGGCCGAGTGGAACCGCCGTCACGTAAAAGGAGAACGTGTGACACCACCGTGGGGCCGTGTTTGTGTGTGTGAGAGATTATATTCCGTACACAGAACGTACGTGAGGGTTTGTTTACAGTAATCACGTCGAATCCAGAGCATCGAGTGTGTGTTCCAAGAAGAGTCGGGTGGGGAGGTGAGGGAGAGGAGGGGGGAGAGGGTGAAGAGGGGGAAGAGGGTGATGAGGGTGATGAGGTTGATGAGGGTGATGAGGGTGGGGTCAAACAGCATATGGAATACACATTGTATCAAGGATCAAAGCAGTTACATACGTCCCTTTGTTTTGTCCAAGGACACAATCACTGCCAGACTGTGTGTGTGTGTGTGTGTGTGTGTGTGTGTGTCCATTAATGCGTCAGACAGCCTGACAAAATAGAATAAAACAAAGCAAAAATAATGACGGGAAAAACAACAAAATTGTAGATTGAGAACACTGTCTCACCGCCTGTTACTGCCTGTGTCTCTCTGGACCGTACACATGTTTGTGTTTGCTTTGGAGGAGAATAACAGGAATAAATAAATTGAACTGGCGACGCCATCGGTAGTCTCAGGTTTTCCAGAACAGTCTGAGAAAATAAACACAAGATGCAGCTCACAAAACTCCTCCTGCCTGACATGTTGGACTCCTACTGCTCCACCACAGAAGACTTTCCATCACAGAGTGCACCAGCCCAGAACGCATCAGGTCTCGTCAGAATGTTTCACTGCCTCCGAACAAGAAATGCCAACGGTCGACTGCATCGTAAGAATCAGGAAAGAAAACCTTCAGAACTAGTTTGCAAATTAGTTTGCAAATTTTTTTTGAATGAGTTGAGTAATTTTTTTTATAGTTTGATTGTTGCCGATGAGGTTTCGGCAACAATCCTTCATTCAACGAACCACAAAGAACAAGATTTCCTTTGTGACACATCTTCAAGTTATCGTGATTCAGATTTAGGTCCAGGCTAATATGGCGACGCTCGTTACCGGGGCGTGCAAATACGTGCATGCAAATACGCGCATGCACGAGTTTTTCTATATCACATCAAGTCCTGTACGAATAGTGACTCCTGTGTGGGAAACGTGAACTCCACCCGTTACAATCGAAACCAAAATATGAGCTGCAATTACCAAGAAAAAGTTCACTGAAAAGCTATTGTTGAACAAATGCAGGACAGATTATTGGGTACGATAAAATGTTTATAATATGTTCAATTGTTTCTTTTTTATTATTAATAATCCTTTTTATATATAATGTGTTGTATATAACCTTACAAGACTCTGAGCTAACCATGTATGAACTTTTTTTTTGTTGGATATATGCCTTTTATCATATTATTTGCTTTCCTTAGTTTATGAAAGATATCATTGCGTTGAGCTGAACTCTGTGACTGTGATAGATGAATTTGTGGAAACTTCTCTAAACTCTTCATCTAAACTCTAAACGTCAGCGTTGCGCCCATTACTCTTGGCAAAAAGCGAACATTCATCCTTCGATGTCCGGGCTTGCGCAGCCCGTGTTTTCTTGCGGCTCGTCTGATAACAGTTATCACCTGCGCAGCGTCGTGCTCAAGCTGCAGCGAAAGGACTCATCAGCTCAACATGTGACCTGTTCCTTCAGCAATCCTCAAACTGGAAAAAAGCACACGCCTGTGTGGAGTACATGCACAGAGCCTCTATATGTTTCGCGACAGGAACACTTATGCAACAAACGATAAACTAAAAATACAGCGACTCTATTTTTACAGTCACACCCACGGGTGCCCTTTGTGTGTGCGTCTGTCAGCGTCCACTTACTGTATGGATGGACAAATTAGCCGAGAAGAGACGATGAGAGAGGGAGCAGAGTGTGAACGTGAGAGACGGAAGTGATGGGGAAGTAAAGCTCAGCCTCTGGGCTGTTGGCAGACGCTTTACTGACGACTCAGGTGTTAAAGTTGATTAAACGCTCTCTGGAAACTGTTCCCAGTCTCAAAACATTGAGCTGAGTTCCCAGCATGCAATCAACAGGTATAGAGCAGGGATGCTGACGTGAGGACAGTTTGTCCTTCAACGTAATGAGAAGTTGAGATGTTCTCTGAGAAGTGAATTACAGATGGGTTCCCTTACTATAGTTCTCTCATAGTTACTGTGATAGGGAGTTGTGTGTAGGATAATGCTGCGATTCTCTTATTCAAACAAGCCATTGGATGTTTGGCAGTTTGTGACATACAGTGTTTGACATAGGGGTGGGGGAAAAAAATCGATACAGCATAGTATCGCGATATTTTGCGTGGCGATATTGTATCGATACACGGACGCCAAGTATCGATCTTTTATTACATAAACTATTAAAAAAAGAAATAAAAATTACTCGAAAAATCAAATCAATTGCTTTTTCAGTCCACTAGATGGTGCTGAGTTGTTTTCTGGTGAGGTCAGCAAAGGTCCCGGGTCAGCGTGATTGGTAGGAAGTTGGTCAAAACAAAGAGACATCTGGCCTCACGGGGTTAAATCTGCCAACAGTATCCAGGCTCATGGGGAGAGTGCAGCGCATAACTGTCTCTCTGCCCTCCACGTCCACGCATCGCAAGTTACACTGAGTTACATAACTCTGATATCCTACTTATATAAGTTATAGTTCATATGCTGAGTCCACACGTTTGCATTCAGTTAAGTTGGACTATGTAGTAATACAAACAGTTCAGTTTGTCAGGTTCATGCAACATTTATGACATTGTTGGTCAGTCTGTCTGCTTGACAATCATATTCTGCTGCAATACAAATGATTGAAGTGAGATGAACAGACTGAAAACTTTATCTTATCAGATACAACATGTTGACACAGTTTTCCTTTGGGGACATCATTTGAAGTTGAAAAAAGTAATAAATCGCAATATAGGCCATATGGTATGGCAATACTCAGAATATCGCAGTATCGTGATAATATCGTATCGCGGGATCTCTGGTGATTCCCACCCCTAATTTGAGGTCAGGTCAGGGTCAGTGTCAGGTTCTAAACACCAAAAAAAAGAAAAATGAGTTTGTGTTGCATATTTCTTTCTTTCATATCCCTTAAATCATGTGGTGACCCATCAGATTCATCATGGGACTCAACCCTCAGGGTGGAAACACAGTTTAAATGAAAGTGAAAGTCACAACAACTGGAGTCAGTAGATATAAACGTGGTCTAATGGCGCCCTCTGGAGGTGCAAAGCATGTCTGCAGGTAAATTCGTTTGTGTGTGTGTGTGTGTGTGTGTGTGTTCCTACTTTGGTCTGGAAGCAGCAGAAGAGCTGTGTCAGGTACGGGTGCTTCCTGGCCAGAGCCAGGATGCGTTTCTCCGTCAGAGTGCAGTCCACGTCGTCGTCCTGCAGGATCACGTCTTTCTTCAGCACTTTGACGGCGTAAACCTCGTCGCTGCCTTTCAGCTCCGCCAGCATCACCTGGTCACATGACACAGTCACGACACAGCTGGAACCGCGGACACGACATTCGAAGGGAATATTTTCCACAACGCTTTTTTTCACTCACATAAAGCATGAGGTGGCAGAGTGAAGGGGGAAAGGAATGAGAGAGGGAGACAGCAGACAAATACACAAACTGATGCTCACCTTTCCAAAGCTTCCTTTTCCCAGAACTTTGATGAACACAAAGTCGGGCAAATTCATCCTCTTGATTTCAGGCGCGATGCGACCTTTGGCCTCTCCGTTCTCCCGGCCTCCTTCACCCTCCTCTCCGACGCTGACCCCTCCGACCCCGTGACCGCCGCCCGGCACCGCGGCAACAGATGAGGGGGAGGGCAGGGGTTTCGTTTTGTGCTCCTTTCCACGGTGGTCGAACGACAGAGCCTTCCGGATGTTCTCCAGCTCCTTTACGTCTGGACGGAAACAAAAACAACACAAAGTTCCGGTGCGTTGGTTCATTTGCTTTGGTTGAGAGTCCATGTGTGACGGTGAGGACTTCTACTACCTTGGTCACATGGTGAGGTGGGGGCGGACCTTGAGCGGTCGTCTTCTGTCTTGGGCGTCCCTGATAGCGCCTGCTGGGGGTCCTGACTCTGAGGGAGCTGTTCAAAGGCATTTTGTCAAATGCTCTTATTCCTCTTGATTTCATCTCTGCTATCTCTGCAACAGCCAGTTGACTTTAATTCTGAAACTCGTGGATGAGATGACTCACCTTTTTCCGTCTCTGGGCGCTGTTGGAGATCTTGTCCGGTGTGACTCCGAGGTCAGCGAGGACTTTAGCGATTCCTTTGGCGTCCACGCCGCAGTTCGGAGCTACGTTGCTCTCACAGCGCCTGTGCACATTCACTTTACACACTAAAACACACACGAACAAAGACGGTTAGCGTGTCCGAAACCAGAACAAAACACTCCAAGGAGTCTCTGTATGGATGATATAGTCCAGGTCAAGTGAACTGCGTGATAGGTTTGATAAAGAGCTGAGTACTTTAACTAACAACAAGCTGACACACCTTTACACTGGAGTCCCTGTCGCAGCAGACCCCAGAGCAGAGACCCACAGTGGTCGCAGAAGGTGAGAACTTTGAAGTTGTGGATGCTGAACTTGTGCGGCACGTTGACGCTGAACCTCTGAGAACCGACTGGCTGTAAGGGCAACAAACGGACAGTGAGCCAATTGATCTTTGGAGCTGGAGTATCTCCAATTGATTTCATTGACACACAAAAGTAGCATTTAACTGTAGCGACTGTCTGAGGTGAAGCCTCGAAGCAGCCTGTGGTTGTAGATGAGTACCTCCTCCACTGTGTCCTCCTGCTTCTTCATCCCTGCACACTTGGTGATGATCAGCTCATGGCAGCGCTTGTGGACCACACAGGTGCACACTGCAGGAGGAACACACGCAACAGGTATGTACGTTACATGTTCATAAGGAAATCCTTTAAACTCTAGTTGATGATCTCGACAAACACTCGTCAAGATTCAGACACGTTGGACTAGAGGAATGTAAAGACACCATCCTACCTTGACACTGGTAGCCCTGCTTTCCTAACACGCCCCTGCAGGTCAGAGAGACAGAAGTGTGAGAACGCAACGCTGACTCAGCATGAATCAGACAGAACTGTTACCCAGACTGTGTGTATAAAAGCCTTTAAGAGCTGTGTGTTGTGTCCTAGTTAGGAAAGGATACAAGAAGAGATTATTCATTATCAATGACCCTAGGGTTCAATCCTTTGTGCCTTTGAGATGATGTTGACTTTGCTAATGCTAATCTACAACTATTGATCAACGCCTGCAAAAACAAATTGTTTTATTGGTTTATCCTGATATCAGAGTAGAGCGCCCCGAGGCCACGTGGTTTCCATCTAAGTGATGCTATCGCAGTTTGTCTGGATGGATTGCATCTGTATGGCAAATACATCTTGCAGATTATAGGTGCGTTAACCAGGTTAACCTGGTTATTGAAATACAAATTATTGGTTTACATAACTTACATAACTGCATGTAAACACACTCATCTGGGTGTCTGTACACTATGTGTCGGTTTTCCAACAGTTATTTTCCTTTAGTCTCAGTTTGACAAAGGAAATAAAAGGTGTGCGACACTCAGTGTGCTTCACGTGTTCACACATATTCGTTATCACAAGCGTGCTGGTCCTGACCAGATGAAGTCCCTGCAGTGGGAGCAGTAGGTGGGCTGTCTCAGGAAGGTGGCCATGAACTTGTGTCCGTTGACCTGGTGGACCCTCCGGCGGACGGCCCCCTGCCGCTTCCTGGGTCCCATCCGCTGCCGGAACACGCGCTCCTCATTTTCGGTGGAGCCCGCTGGAGCTGCACGCACACACACACACAAGCACAAAAACACAAAAACTCACCATGTTATATCACATTGTAACGCATGTATGCAGGTAGCGTTTTGATGATGTTGCTACTCTCTGGCTTCTCTGAAATAGTCCCAAAAAATAAGCAAAGCTACATTAATATGTATTTGAGCTTAAGACTAAAACAAATACTCTCGTCTTTGAACTGACTTTCTGAATATAAGTGCTGTAGGTGAACACTCATCAGTGTGCGACACATGCAGGATGTGGCGTCTGCCTTCTCGGTGAGTCACAAAAATCTGCACTCACACCGTACAGCCACTAGATGGCGGTGACACCGTGTGGCTGAAAGTGGCCGAGGATGGTGCGTTCAGTGACAATAGCTGAACCAAAGGTTTGTTTCTTTTTCACACCGTCACTATGCCTGTTTTTATCTCTCCTGCTCATTCTGTCGCTTTGTGTTTAATCACTGAGGGCTTCCCCCCAGTGGAGAGGCAGAGATTTCAATTACTGCCAACCACTGTGTTCATTATACACACACACACACACACACACACACACACACACACACACACACACACACACACACACACACACACACACACACACACACACACTTCCTCAGGGGAGCATGTGAGAGAGGGAGAGGAGGAGGGGGGGGGGGGTTACTTTGCCGAAACGTTCATTAGGTATGCATGAATAAATGATGTGTGAATCATAAAACAGATAATGTTTGCTGAGCATTTTTGTTTTTCTTTAGCTAATTTTTGTTGGTTTGAGAACACACCACAGCCACACGAGCGGATCATCATTTTGGATGAGTGTCATACACCTGAAGGGGATAAAGACACCACTTACATGACCTGCAGTCGTCAGATTAGATACGGCGAAGGCGACGTCTTGTTAAAGGGATAGTTCAGGTGTTTAGAAGTGGGGTTGTAAGGGGAACTTATCCATAGTCTGCGTTTTACCGACAGTAAAGACGGCCGGCACTCACCCAGTTTGGAGAAACAGACGGGACGACCGTCAACACACTCAAACCATCCCTTTTAGTGTCCAAGAATAAAAACAAGGAGCGCAGATAGTAGCATATGGTTGTTAGACACTTTGAAGTAACTGCCGTTTACCGCCGCGAGGATCAACACAGTGAAACAGCTTCAAGAAGAGGGAAGCATCCCGGTGTGGTTTTAGGGATCGCTTTAGATAAAAGCAATTATCCTCATGTTATTCAAACACAACCTACGTGTGTGTGTGTGTGTTATTGTGGTTTTAAGTGATCAAACTCTTCCCTCAAAACACTTTACGAGTCTAATCTGGCGACATAATTGATTTGTTGACCCCGAGTGGTCACCGGGCCTCTTAACTCTGGCGGCCATGTTTGCCATCATCAACCCACAGAGAGACTGAGCTTCACAGAACTCGTGTTCCTCAGCAGTCACCTCTCCTTCATGGTTCAGCCGTCACCAGCTCAGATCGTGTCCTTTGGCCACATTGTGAGTAAATTGCTATTCATTCAGTGTATGTTGTTGACCCACATGCAGCAGGTAATGAATGTCAGTCGCACTGTCACGAGGTTTTCTATTGATCCGTCCAGAGGAACGCGTTTCAACAGCTGCATTGATATGAAATCTGCCGATATTTATGTTGACGAATCCTGACGACCCACTGGCCTTTGCTCTAGCATCTCGGTCAGGTCAAAACAACAACTTGTGCACATTAAATTATCTTCACCTACAATACAATAATATCTGCAAGCGCTCCATCTTTCCTCTGGCACCACCCTCCGGACGCACTTTACATCGATGGCCGCCCTTCTGTTCAAACCCAGAGGACTCGCTGTGCATTCCTTTCTTCCCGTCATGTTCCGCCTCTCCTCACTCTTACTCTTCCAGCCCCTTTGCCATCGCCTAGCAACTGACGACTGCTGCCTAGCAACAGTGTTTGACTTGGCGTCGTCCACTGTGGGGTGTGGGGGGGGGGCGGTCTGTGACAGACATGCTGTCCTTATCACAACCCCCAAAACCTCAAAGTGAACGGCTCAATGTTGTAACAGTGACAAACTGCACCACCGTCGATGAGCATCTTAAACTTTATTAGCACCTTGAAGCATTAACGAGACCTAAAATCTTAAGTCAAGTGATATAGTACTCATTGGTACTCTTATTGACGCTCCTCCATCGTTTTCAGTCAAAACATCCTGATGATGTTGCTTTCTAAAATGAATAAGGCAAACAGCACCTGTTTTTTTTAAAATTCTTTTTCTGATATGCGCTACCTTGACATCAGGTCAACTCACGCCTGAGGAGTCCTCGACCTGCACAGACGCTCAGTTCACTCCTCTCAGCATTTTAACTCGCAAAGCCACGTACTCGCGAAATAATTGCACTGGCGCCGCGGACAGATCCAGGGAAAGCGTTCATCTCAAGGGAGGAAAAATGCTGATGTAGATACCGTTAAACGAATGAATGAACAACATTCACAAAACGACGGCAGAATCCATTCGCCCCGGAGCTCACTGCTGTTTCTGTTCTGACCGTTCAGGAACATCAACCATGAATAAAAGTACTCTAAACATGACCCATGAATAACCCAAAGCTTCGTTATATTCACAGTATTATACTCTCACAGCTGATAACAACGCAACAGGCCGCCGCTTATCATCCAGTCCTGGTGACAACAGAGCTTTGTGTGTGTGTGTGTGTGTGTGTGTGTGTGTGTGTGTGTGTGTGTGTGTGTGTGTGTGTGTGTGTGTGTGTTTAGAAGCTAATAGGTTGATTGCAGCTCTCAGGCCTGACAGTTCACCCATGTGTTCTCTGCAATGCAAACACATTTAAGTAATGACTGCAATTTCATCCACTCTTACACGCACACACACACACACACACACACACACACACACACACACACACACACACACACCTACAGGTACATAAATACATTGTATGAAACTGCAGACAGAAAGAAATCTAATAAAGGTTAAAGAACAAATTTATAAGAGAGGAAAGTCCCTGTCCTAATGACACCTCTTTGTCACTCTGTACTCTCTCTCTCTCTCTCTCTCTCTCTCTCTCTCTCTCTCTCTCTCTCTCTCTCTCTCTCTCTCTCTCTCTCGCTCTCTCGATGATGTAACTGGTCCATTAGAGAACACTCCACTTTACTAATCTATTTATCAACCCCCTCTCCCCCTCCTGTGACCTCCGGTTAACTCCCTCTCCGTCTTTCTCTTCTTCCATTCGGTCATGTCTGTGTAACACACAATCTGGTGCACACGCGTACACTCACAGATGCACGGACACTAAAACAAAGTCAGTATCAGATCAGTCCTCTCTGGAGCAACGGCTACTTCGACCCAACACAAGGTGGAAAAAAGGCATTCACATCTGGTGAAGTCAGAAACAGATTCGTTCAGTTTAAGGTGGTTCAGGCTGTTGATTGGGGCCTGTCAATCACAATATAGCCACGCCCTGAAGCATACCCTGGTCTATTGTTCCAGTTGTTTGACGGAGATGTTTTCAAAACAACATAAATTACACTACAGTCATTTAGCAGACGCTTTTATCCAAAGCGACTTACAATTCAGATTCTATCACACAGCAGGCACGCGTCTTGCTCAAGGACACATCGACATGCGACGAGCGGAGCCGGAGATCGAACCGCCGATTGTCTGATTGAAGGACGGCCCTGCTCTCCACTTAACCACCGTCGCCATAAATAGATGAATTATGACCTATCTACACTAGCTCTCAGCATCTTATAATACGTCATTAAAACTACTCATGACAAGATTTGATCAATGAAAATATATTTTGTTTTCTAATCGTTTGTGTGCCTTCAGAAAAAAACACTGTAAAGTAAAAGGATAACTTTTACTGACTTTGTTGAAAGGGTTTTTTGGACGGTGGCAAAGTATACACAGTATATATACTTTAGCTTTGCTGTATAATCAAACATAAAAGAGATCTGTATCTGCCAATGTGGATCATCGGCAAATACATGTTATATTTGCTCCCTTTTTTCTTTTGTGCTGATCCAATTTTTAATCCGATCCGTGATTCTGATCCGTGATACGATCCGAACCGTGAGTTTTATGGTCCGGCTGCACCACTGTGTGTGTGTGTGTGTGTGTGTGTTTATCTGTCTTAGATCAGACCACAACGCTTGTAAAAAGTAACATCTTGGATTAACGGTGAACATGAAGCGACTTCCAGGAGAAGATTACGCCTCGAGGCTCTCTCTCGCCACAACGTCTCACATTATGAAGAAGACGGGGTGACGGTAGAGCTCAGAGTGAAACACTGAACTCTGTGTCATCATTAAACTTCAGCTGAGCAGCACTTACTGCCCCACACCACGTCTCTCATTACCGTACGGCAGTAATACACAGGAAACTTTCAGTCTGTCACACAGTGACACAGTGACAGACTGAAAGACTTCACACGACCACAGTGTGACACACAGATGCTCTACTTTAAAACTACAAAGTTAAAGTCATTTCAAACGGACCGGAGCACTGGAGCAACGCAGTGCTCGTCAAATGAATCTGAGGCGAATTGATTTGAAGTGAGAGGCAGATGTGAAGGCCAAGAAAGAGGCGGCAGGGAAGTGTTACTCAACACACAACGGAGCTTTTTACAAAGCTTTTACTGCACAGGCACGCACACACACACACACACACACACACACACACACACACACACACACACACACACACACACACACTAATCCACATTGGTTTTATGTATGTTCTCCTCTTAAAAGGCAAAGAAAGTGTTACTGCTTACAAAACTGACTGCAATATCAACTAAACATTAATCTGTGTTTTCATTATGTCTGAATAAGATATGCTGATATGATGCAATACCAACCAAAGTTCATGAAAGCCCTTACAGACGCCGCTCAAACACATAAAAGTCACAACGTCCACATACATTCTCACAGAAGTTGTGCATTTCATATTTCTGAATGTGGTAACACCAGTTTTCTGGAGTGAAAATAAGAGGAACTCAGGAGCTACTATTAGTGTTTGAAGCCAAAAGGGCTGAACAGAACTAAACCCTACTGCCTCAGTCCCCATCGACAGATAAATGACAGGAGGGAACACTTTGACACGAGAGTGTCACTTTAGACTAAAAGCTTCTGTGACCGATATGCGACAGCTCTTTTGTGTCGTTGTAAAAAAGGGGAAAGAAGAGAGCAAAGGATAACCGATATTTCACTAGCTTAGGCCCCCACCTCAGCGGAGCGAGCCGTCGTCGGTTGTTAGGAGTGCTGAGGAATGGTTGATGGAGATCTGGCCTGATGCGGTTTGGGGGAGGCTTAGCTGAGGATCCACTGCGGCTCCCGGGCCTTGCAGACCCCCGATCGCCATGGAATAGGAGCATGATGACTATGGGGGGAGATGACCATTAACAAGAGGGAGGGAGGGTGGGGTGCAGAAAACTCGAGTGTGCCGAGGCTTAGAGTGGGTAGGTAGTTATAGAAGTGTGGCCGGAAGTGGGCGAGTGGCTGAGGTGTGGTCCTGCTCCTGAAATTCAGCTAAGTTATCTCCAATTCACTAGCTTAGGCCCCCACCTCAGCGGAGCGAGCCGTCGTCGGTTGTTAGGAGTGCTGAGGAATGGTTGATGGAGATCTGGCCTGATGCGGTTTGGGGGAGGCTTAGCTGAGGATCCACTGCGGCTCCCGGGCCTTGCAGACCCCCAAAATAAGCCTGTGCGCTGGTCGGCAAGATCGAGTGGGGATTTGTGGGTTTAAGGATTGCGTTGGATATGGCCGAACCGATGTTGGACGGGTGTCCGCAGGAGGGCTGAACTCCTGGAATGGGAAACGAGAAAGCCATGGCATTGCGGTGGCCCAGACGTGAGCTGCATCGAGGGCGCGCCCTTGGCGGACGGGTGTCGCAGTGTCGTTTGGTGATTGGGTAACCGACTGCTAGGTTGTCAGGAGTTTAAGGGATGGACTTGCTGGCCGTCCGCCCCCGTGATGGCTGTGGCTACTATTGGTCAGATTTCTTAGCATGAGTGGAAACGACTGGCATCTGCTTGCAGGATCCGGCTGGTCTACGGCAATGTCGTCCGCCGTGGAAACCCCCCAAAAGGCGGCAGGGGGAGCAGCATCGTCTCTTTCTATTTCTTTTCTTTTCGTCTTTTGGAAGAGGATAGGCTAGTTGGAGAGTAGGACAGGAGAAGGTGGGAACTGGCATCCCGGTGCCAGGAAACTGTGTGGTGAAAAAAAGGGGGGGGGGGGGGGGAAGGACTGAGGCGAGGGACCCTGGCAACCCGGTGCCAGGCGCCTGCGTGGTGGGAGAATGCATGGTATGGAAAGTGGGATGGGGGGGGGGGGGGAGGCGAGGGACCCTGGCAACCCGGTGCCGGGAACCTGCGTGGTGGGGAAGGCAGACGTAGTAGGGAAAGTGGGATAGGGGGGAGGAACAGGGGAGAAGGAACCTGGCAGCCCGGTGCCAGGGCAGGGGGCAGAGGAAGTGTGGTGAGAGGGGATGGTGAAAGTACAGGCAGAAGTAAGGAAGAAGAGAGAGTTGGCGTTCCGGAGCTGTGTTACGTGCATGGCGTCGTCGTTCCGTGCTGCGTTGCGTTGTTGCGATTCGTTGTAGTGTCTTTTGGAAGAGCTTCTTCTTCTGGAGCTGTGTTACGTGCATGGCGTCGTCGTTCCGTGCTGCGTTGCGTTTCGTTGTACTGTCTTTTGGAAGAGGATGGGCTAGTTGGAGAGTAGGACAGGAGAAGGTGGGAACTGGCATCCCGGTGCCAGGAAACTGTGTGGTGAAAAAAGGGGGGGGGGGGGGGGGGGGGGGGAGAAGGACTGAGGCGAGGGACCCTGGCAACCCGGTGCCAGGCGCCTGCGTGGTGGGAGCATGCATGGTATGGAAAGTGGGATGGGGGGGAGGCGAGGGACCCTGGCAACCCGGTGCCGGGAACCTGCGTGGTGGGGAAGGCAGACGTAGAAAGTGGGATAGAGGGGAGGAACAGAGGAGAAGGAACCTGGCAGCCCGGTGCCAGGGCAGGGGGCAGAGGAAGTGTGGTGAGAGGGGGTAGTGAAAGTACAGGCAGAAGTAAGGAAGAAGAGAGAGTTGGCATTCCGGAGCTGTGTTACGTGCATGGCTGAGTCGTTCCGTGGCTGCGTTGTTGCGTGCTGCGTGGCTATGTTCCAGGGATCTGCATGGGAGAAGCCGGATAGGGGAGGGGGACGGAGGAAAGAAGACCTGGCAACCCGGTGCCTAGGTACGGCAGAAGAAAGGTGGTGTAAGACCCAGTAAAGGGACAGCTTAGAGGGGGGGGGGGGGACGGCTTAGAAAGGGGGACAGAGTCGTTGGCATCACGCCGGTGCACTCTCTGCTTCTTTCTCTCTCTTTTTTTTTTTTCTCTTTCTCTTTTTTTTTTTTTTTTTTTTTTTTTTTTGTCTCTTTCTTTTCCCTTCCTTCTTCTCTTTTCCTTTTTGGTGGTGGAGGGGGATGAGGGGTGAGGCAATCTGCGTAGTGGGAAGGGCAGCTGCGCCTGGCAACCCGGAACTTGTGAGTTGGGGGGCGGAGCCTCGGGGGGCGGAGCCTCGGGGTGCGTGGCGTCTTCGCGGTCGCTGGCGTTACGCCGGTGTTTTTTGGATGCAGGTATGTTTGTGTTGTTTTTGTTTGTTGTCCTGACGTGACTTTGGGAAAGTTGTGAGGAGTTGGCACGGTTTGCTTTGCTGCTTTGATGCTCTTAGCAGGCGGACTGTGGTCGAGTTGGAGATCGCTGGTGCGTCTCCGATCAGCTGGTGAGTCTTGATCAGCTGGTGCGTCGTTGATCAGCTGGTGAGTCTATGATGGGGGACCTGGCTGGAGCGTGGAGGGGTGGCGGCGTCTTTGGGCGCTGCGTGCCGGGCGGCCAGAGTCGTCGGAGGATCGTTCCCGAGCTGGGTCTGGAGCGAGCGAAGAAGGAGAGAGCTGGATTCACGTTTCTGTTGTCTACGACTGGGGGTAGCGGGTCTCCCTCTGCCGCTGGGATGTGAGTTAGCGGAGGACGGCCGTGAGTCCGGCTCTTCGTATGTCGGATCTCTCGTATGTCAGATCCTGCGGGTGGATGCAGCTGGTCGGCGAGGAGCGTGGAGCGTGGAGGTCCGGTTGCCGTGGAGCTCCGGTTGCGAGTGCAGCTCCGGTTGCGAGTGCAGAAAACTCGAGTGTGCCGAGGCTTAGAGTGGGTAGGTAGTTATAGAAGTGTGGCCGGAAGTGGGCGAGTGGCTGAGGTGTGGTCCTGCTCCTGAAATTCAGCTAAGTTATCTCCAAATAAGAGATAACAGCAGTGAGTCTGTGTTTCATGCCTTCGCTGGCCTGGGATGCCCCCGAGTTGACCCTGATCTTTATGTAAACGTCTGAGTTGTCTTACCTTCACTTGAAGATCCCGATAGGTCGATAACGACGTACACCTTTCCCTCTGGCTCCAGGTCAATCTGCAGACACACAGGTAATGAAAAGCAGAGAGTGAGGCTGTAGCTGTCAGATGTGGCAAGTTGTCCACAGTATGGAGGTAACGTAGCAAATTGTAAAGGAAGAGAATTGTAGATAAATGTGCATTATTCTCTTTCATTCAACAGCACTTATGCAACCAGGTGCTCTGTCGAAGTTTCAGATACACACATACTGTAACTTACACTACGCAGATAACTCCAGTGTCACGTTTCCACTTTTTAGCTAGAACAATAGCACAGCATTGTTTACAAGAGCACTAAGGTCTTTCTTAATTTGCATTTAACTTTAAAATGCACACAGTCTTCTTCTGGGGGAGCATGCCCGAGGTCCACCCACCAGAGTCTCCTATGGGAACCACTGTCGAACGATTATTTCCACTGTCAATGGATCAGATTCTTTTCTCTATTATTGTTTAAGAAAATAGTGAAAAATGCTTCAAACAATAGTCTAAATAATTGCATAAAATTGCTTGTCTTTATCCAATCAACAGTACAAAATGTATTCCGTTCACTGTCGAGACAGATAAAGTTGTGAAAACAACAAATCAATCAATATGACGTTTGAGGCGTATTTGCATATTTTCCACAATGTATTGATATCGGAAAAATGAATCTTAACACACACACACACACACACACCACCACAAATACGCTGCCAGCCTGTGGGAAACTGTGTGGCCGAAATCTCGCAGTGTCACTTGCGACACGGCGGTAATGTGGTAACATGTAGCAGAAAGAAGGTTGGAAGAAAAGCACACACACACACACACACACACACACACACACACACACACTGTGGCATACTAGAGGTTGACACATATCCTGTCACACACCCACACATCATATATACACGTCTCACACACTCTCACACACACTCTCACACACTGGAGTACCAATGTGTTTGGACCAGAGAGAAGCTCGAGGGAGTGAAGACAACTGCTGCTCTGAACTCTATTGAGAGTCCGCACGTGCATCTGTGTACACGGCCGAGTGTGTGTGTGCACGTGTGTGTGTGTGTGTGTCTCTGCGTGAGCATGCCCCTCACACACACACACGCACACACACACGCACAGTGAACAGTACTAAGTGAAGACTTGGTGCAGCGAAGGCGAACAGGCGTGGGTTCAGTAATGTATACAGTAAGAGATGGAAAGCAGAGAGAGAGAGAGAGAGAGAGAGACGGATGAGGGGGAGGACAGAGAAAGTTTGTTGGCTTGTTCCAATGTGAAAGTGCAGAGAGGGGGGGGGATGACTTTGTTTTGTTTGTTAACGTGCTCTCTTTTCACATCCAGTCTTTGCTTGTTCCAGGAACAACACATTCTTTATTTATTTATTGTGTGTGTGTGTGTGTGTGGGGGGGGGGGGAGCATTGAGAGGTTTAACAGGATAATTATTACCATCCATCTGCATTTTCTACAAGACGGAGCGGAAGGAGGGAAGTTGTCGCGGCAGATGGACAGATGAGGGTGGCAGAATATTACCATGGATGTTGCAGAGAGGAGAGCCAGTTTCTGCTCACAGAAATAATAATAATGATGATAATGACTGTTTTATTTATAGAGCACTTTTTAAGATTAAGCACAGAGTGATTTACAGATTAAAAGATTTACAGAATTAAATATTAAAAAAATCAGAAACCCGTGTAAGCCAACCCCGCTCACGCGTATATTGAGGCATATAAAATAGATAATTATAATAAATAAATACGTTTTTGGTTTAAATAAACTGAAAAGAGATTGAAAAAAATGGAGTAAGGAAATATTTGTTTTACAAAAATCAAATCATTCAAATACCTCAATCTAAGGAACAATGACTCTTTATTCAGCTGGTCACCAGACAATATGACATCTTAAAGGCATTGCTGTGGGCACAGGGATCTTGTATAGGGGGCATCTAGCAGTGTTGTTGACAATTTCTAGGCAACTTAATCAATAATTAAAGATATCACATAATAAGCTGCGCACATCCTGCTAAAGCACTGCTGATTTATACAGAGTAATGAAACAATACATAGAGGAGAATTCATGAAAATATAAAAAGTCCCCAAACATCCCAAACACACACACACACACACACACACACACACACACACACACACACAGCACCTCCCTTCCTCTGAGGTCACAGCCCACCATTCATCAGCTGCTTACTGAGCGTGCTCAGACCCACAGGTGCAGATCTCACTAAATATAGAGCCGGCGGAGGAAGGAAAAGGCCCTTCCATGTGACATATCGTGTTCATTCGCATACACATGACGGATGCACCGTGCTTACTCCTCCTCCCTGTTTATCTGGGAGCTGACCGCTGGGTCAACGAGGTCCAGCGTCCCTGGAAGGGCAGGCAGGAGGAATGCCCTCTTCACCAGTGGAGGAAGGAGGACGACTTGTGTGGATCCAGCATTGTAAAAACATAAGTGCAGCATGAATATGTACAGTATAGTATCGATGTAAGCGCAGTTGGTCAAACAGGTTTACAGGTGAAGGACATTTTAGTTGCAGGACCACGGTTGGCCAGTGGGACAATGATAACCAGCTTCCTTAGTACTGCATGGCTAACAGATCTCCATGTAGCCACACACTTTGTAACATCTTTGTACCACGATGTACAATATGTCCTGACTTGTCCCTACAGTATTTGCATGTTAAACTACAACAGAACATATCCAGTAATAATATCACATCATAAGACCGTTAATTACTCTGATGGCTGCTGCTGATGTATTTCCACAGATTTCATTTGCAGGTCCAGGACAGCTACTTCAAACATCACATGGTCTTCATCATGTGGTAAACGGCAAGGTCCTAGTGTGTGTGTGTGTGTGTGTGTGTGTGTGTGTGTGTGTGTGTGTGTGTGTGTGTGTGTGTGTGTGTGTTGCATATTACTCAGGGAGTCAAAGTCAAATTGAATTTATTTCGCTTTTTTGAGAACATCCTGAAACTGTACGCTCATGCACGGGGAAAATACACACACACACGCGCACATACACACACACACACACACACACACACACACACACACACACACACACACACACACACACACACACACACACAGGCAAATTAAATTGCAGGTTTTAACTCAATTGAGCAGGTTTCCCTCAATCCGCCCTACCAGTATCTGAAGCACGGTGTGTGAGTGTGTGTGTGTGTGTGTGTGTGCGTGTGTGTGCGTGTGTGTGTGTTTGTTGGTCATAATCGTGCAGCTCTAAGATGATCAGTTATTCTGTTCAATACTGCAATGCCATGATTGTTTATCACAATTATACATGCGTCTGTGTTGGAAAAAAAAAGAAATATATGTATTGTACTTGAATCAACAGTAAATTGACCGTCGCAATAAATGGAACTAAACTCATGAATAGAAATGCCACCACTGCCCGTAACCAAAATAAAAAAGATTCATTCCCACACAGAACATACAGTTACACTCTACGCTGCTTGTGTTGTAAAAATGTTTGGTGTCTCTGAAAAAACCTGATGCGATTGGTCCAAGAGTTCACTGGTGACGAGGGGGGCGTTTGATTCGACGCACCAGAGACTCTGCAGGGGTTTGAAGTGCAAAACTGAACCGTGTCTATTGAGGTTCATTGACAGGAAGCCAAATTGTGATTGTGTCCACTGAGGGTTTATCTGTGCAACCACACTGTGTGTGTGTGCGTGCAGCGACCTAAAATGAAAGGTGCTTCGACAAGTGATGAGCCCTGTCCACACCTGCCAACTCTGGCACACGCACACGCACACACACACACACACACACACACACACACACACACACACACACACACACACACACACGCACACACACACACACACACACACTATACACAAACAAACCCAGAGTCTGTTAATGTTGAAGTGAAAGCACATGACTTTGTTGAACTCTTGGCTCACTACTCTGGACACACGCAACACTTCTTCAGACTCAAGCTTCTCATCTATCTGACAGACAAAGCCCCGGTTACAATAAAGAATTTCAACGAAGAAACAAATATTCACTGACTTTTTATATATCCATACTGGCAAACATCTAGTGGTGCAACAGCAGATAGAGAAGCATAACATGGGGACACAAAATACCTGTGAAAATCAGCACAAACAAGTATGTTGTTTTGAGAAGTTCTCAGAGTTCAGAGCCTATCTATTGCCTCCACTCGGCTCTAAACATGTGGCCAAAAGAAGTCAGATTGTATGGAAGTCTGTGAGAAATGACTCTACTTCTCTCTTGATGTATTACCTCAGTAAAACATTGTAAACATGAGTTCATGGTCTCAATCTCTAGATTCAAGTCTTACTTCAATACAGCATGA
>CM051699.1:22463736-22618736 GCA_028022725.1 Lycodopsis pacificus
TGCAGCATGTCAAATGTGTCCTATCACTGGGTATCAGAAAGTGGAAAAGAACTCCAATCTGGGACAGAATAGTTCGTCAGATATATGATCTTATTTACTTATTGTTTTACTTACTTATTTTGGATTAGATAGAACCAAAATAAAATCTTCGATCGTTTTATTTAGGCAAAGGTCTTGGCGCTTGTATTTCAATTTTAAAACGTATAAGAAACATTTTAAATGCCACCCAGACTTAGTTTTACTGACAATAGTATCGATGTGTAAACAGAATAATATCATGTTAGTTATGTTGCATTGGTATTACACCCACTAATGGATGCCTAAATGAAAAGAGTGTGCAGCCACACTGATACGCCTGCATGTACACCTCTTTATGAGGACTACATCACTGGCATGTAGGTATTTCTTAGTGTAACGACAACAACTATCATTGTTTTTCTCAAGTTATTAATCAAGAAAATTGAGAAATGCCCTCTAAATTCTGATCAGACCATCAAACCAAAACCCAAAGATGTTTGTGATACCGCCACATGTGGCGACGACGAGCAGCACAGAAAGAAGAAGCTGAAACCGGAGAATGTTGGGCTGTTTTAGCTTGAAAGAAACGACCGAAACGTTCAATTATCATAATATTTAGTGACCTGATAGACTCATTGATTAAGGAACTTTAAAAAAAATGGCACAGAATTAAGTGGACTAGAACCAAATGCCAGTGTGACTGAACATTGAGCAAGCTGTCTGTAAAAGAAAGCAATGAACTATAGAGCAGAGGAGCTACTCACAGCTCCAAAGCCAGACTGAGGGACTTTAAACCTGCAGGCTGAATGTCTGACAGTCAACGAGTTCACTGTCTAAAAAAGCACCATTTGGCACAAAGTACACTAGTTGTGAGACAAATATAAAATATGCCTATAAGTTGAGTTCCCAACCTGGGATGAAGACAGGACTGTTGTATGCATTTGTGTAACACAGCGGTTGAGGAACGCTTCTGTATATGATCAATATAATGCTGCATCAAACACATTACCTTTGTAAGGCAAATCACTTAAAGCAGCGCCGTCCAATCGATTGATAATGCATCAATCCATTAGCGATGATGGTAAAAGGGTTTTCATCTAATGCGTTATAAATGTACCCTTTGTACGTGTGTGTCTCTGTGTGTGTGTGTGTGTGTGTGTGTGTGTGTGTGTGTGTGTGTGTGTGTGTGTGTGTATGCGACGCGGTGTTTTCTCTTCTCTCATCCTGTTTGTGAGGAAACGGAGACGTCTCCTCGCTACGTTCGATTCTGCCGTGTGGAGCTCTCACCGGTGATTTATGTTGCAGACATTCCACAGACGCTTGACCTCTTCCCACTTGGAACTGTGATGTGTAAACTTCACTCGGCCTGTTTCATGAGCTCTGACTGCAGCATGTCAGCGCTCCGATGTGCTGATCGCTTCTTTCGTCTCTCTGAACACAGTCTGCTAATAGCACATCCGCGTCTATGCTCTAGATAACGTGGTTTCGGCTGACATGGCACTTTGTGGTTATCGAATGCAAGTGCTTCCCTCATAAAGTAAGCAGATGAGGTCAACAGTATGTTTTACTTCTAGCTCACTTATTTCACTTTGAAGTGCCTTTTGGCAAAATATTTTTTGAAGGAATTAAAATTAAAAAAAGATGCAAGGTGGAAAAGTTTTCCTCCTTTTTCGTGAGATTCTCTGTTCACATGAATCAAAACAATCACACACACACTCTATTGATCACTATCTGTGTTTTAACACAATTGCATGTTCAATTATTTTAGTTAATAAGAAAAACTATACATTAGAAGATTTGGAGGCCTTCCAGGCTGTGTTAAAGACTATCTGTGCCTTACCGACGGTCTAAATATCCATCAACATGATCATAATAAAGCACAACAACAGAGGTGCGATCAGCTCAAAACAAGACAGGAAGATGTCAGAGACAAAGCAAACAACAACAGGATTGACCTTCAGAGATGAAATACAATAAATCCTTGAAGAGTCGCCTCTCTGATAGAACAATCACATGGTGAAATACAAACGTACGTCCTATTTGACTGTAGTTTCGTGAGAGCCCAGTGGTGCTGACAGGAGCAGCAGGAAAAGCAAGAGAAGCTCATTTCTTCATCTTGCATTCCTTCCACATCTGTGCGACTACACTGTGTCGTACTGCAAGTGACAGGACGGCAGATACATGAAAGATAACACAAGCTGCAGGGGGGGGGGCGGGGGGGGCACCTGGGGAGCCATCCCTCTCTCTCTCTCTCTCTTCCAGTCTCTCTGGGAAGTAAGCTTGGGACAGTTGAAAACAGGAAGTAGGGCCTACCGTGTGACTCAAACACACTCTAATATTAGACTCACACACACATACAGCCCTGCCCCCGTTTCCTTCGGTCCACAGAGAGGACACCCCTCTTCTACGGCCCGCAGAGAAACAGGGCCGAGAAGAGAGCGGGCCACGAGCGCTTCCTCCTTTTCTGTCTGTGCAAGAGTTTACAGAGACTCCAAAACCAAACTGCACTGCAAGGACAATGTTTAAGTGGCTTTGATGCCGTGTTCAGACTATACACAATATCTCTGTCTGTCCATGACCGGCCAAATCACCATCACCATCTTTCCCGACGTGCGTGTTGTCATGGGGGAAGGAGGCGCTAGGGACCGACTTCCTGGAACACGAATGACAACAAACAATATCGGTGTGTACGATGCTGGCGACCATTTGTCTGTTTCACAGTTCCACCTGCAGCACGAGCATCTTTATCTTTTCATGTCCCTCCTCTTCAAAGAGCGCTCTGCGCTCCCATGGGACAAAGTCACAGCTGTGAGGAATATATATATATATATTGGCATTAAGTAGTCCTGCTCATCGTTTTGCAACAAAGCTCACATGTAAAAAAAACGGTATGGAAACATTTCTGATGGTGGACAAATTGATATCAACTTATATAAATAGTCATTTCTTCCAACCCTTCTTAGAGGTTAATCAGCTAAATTACATTCAATCTAAATTCCAGCTCTTTTTTTACGTGTTTTGTAGCAGCTTTTAAGCGTCCTGCTCTAGTGAATGACAGCAGAAAACGTGCCTTTGAGCAAGGCAGGGAACCATCACCAGGCTCAGAACCACTGCAAAGAAGCTGCTCTCGTTCTTCCTGGTGCATCGACGTCTTTGCATGAGAACAAAAAACGCGTGATTACAATCTGCAGCGAGACGGCGGCGTGCTCCACATTCCTCGGATGACTGGAACGGACAGTACAGCCACTGCCTCGGTGACGGGGGAGGTCCCTCATTCACATGGGAACTTGTCGCTGTGTCCCACTTGTTAACTCGTCAGTCAAAGCTGAACATGTGTGTGTGTGTGTGTGTGTGTTTTCTCCGGTTCAGTGGACTTTCCCTCTGCCTGCTCCGCCGTCGGCTTCAGCAGCCGGATCACGATGGTTGACGCTTTTTAAACCCGGAGGACGACCACACGGCAGCCTGGCTTTGTCACAGCACCACACTAGCAGTGTTACAAGCACAGCTGGGAAACATGGAAGCTGGCAAAGATGCCACTGATGCTCAAAACAAAGGTATTTAGTGAGTGAAGGATCGACAGAGAGAGAGAGAAAAGCAGTCAGAGATGTAAACGGTGTCGCTCTATTGTTCGCCGCACTAAAAAGCAACAATCAGTGAAGTGAAGGAGCTCTTCCCACCCGAGTGTGACCACGTAGGATGCGTGTTCATAGTGGAGTACTCGTGTACAGACCACTCACTCTGGTGAACTTTGACTGAAATTAACTATGAGAAGAGCGGACAGAACAAATCCGTCCTCCACCTCCCTCCGTCTGCATAACACGTCCCCGTCACGTCCCCACCAATCAGGTAAAGAGACGATCTAAAGTGTGCGGTGCACACAGAGCAGAGAAGAGAAAGAGAGATTATATACTTTAACATCAGCCATGGCTTCAACAGAGGGGGAGTTATTATGCTTCCAGATTATTGCAACCGGAACCTGCAGGTGTCAGGTTTCTCCCTCACACAGACGGTCATCCTGCTTTATATTTACAGCGTCTTCGCTCCAGTTCACCTGACATTTATTCCCAAGTTGAGTCTAAAACAAAGACTTTTAGTGCAGAGTTAGTCCTGACCTGCTGGGTTGATCAGCCTCGGATAACATAATGAAGGTTACTGTGTCACTACGCTCAGGGTCACTAAGAAGCAAATGTAAAAGCGTATTTGAACATTTAAACATATCCCCCCCCCCCCCCCCCCCTCTGTTTTCCCTCTCCGCTCCGCTCTTTAATGACAAGTTGGAACAAGGCGGCTGCCTATGAAATCACTGTTCAGTGCAGAGCAGAAATTCGTGACAGATTCAGGAATCTGATCTCCGTTTCGCGTCTCATGGACACCAGTCGCTGCATGTTTTTTCTTCTCTTCCCTTCTTTCGCCGTTCTTTCCAAATCTCAACCGAAACTGAGGCTCAACCGGCACGACTGGAAACCAAACGAGCCCGTTAGATGTGCTGTTCCTATCTGTAAGTCTTTGGATATGCACAACTATCATCACGCGTTGTCTTAATATATTTATATATAATAAAGAATCACTCCAAATCTTGTGTTTACCAGAGATGGGCTCATGGGTTTCTTAAAAAAAGGCAGAAATCTCAGTCGAGCGAGGACAGAACAACCGACGAGTCGACTAATCGACTAAGATGGGGAAGCTCTCACGTTTTCCTCTTATTGATTATCATTTTGTTCATCCTATTATTTGGTTCTTGATTGTTGTAATCAGTGAACTCTTAGCGTGTTGATTTGCGGTGCAACATCTCTGTGAAAGGGCATTTAGTGGGTTTGGGTAAAACATGGCCCGTATAGGTTCTCCGATGAGCCGTGCTGGGTATCAATAACAATTGGTAATCATTTTCATATGGTAGATTATTCTTCGTCATGCATGCTGGAATAATGAGCTCACACTTCTGAGCAGTGGGTTTACTATGTGTGTGTGTGTGTGTGTGTGTCTGACCAGCTTTGCCGGTATCATCTTCTGCTGGAGGTGTCGACAGGCCGTGTACAGGCTTGTAGGAGAGCGGTTTTTACTTGTGGGGTTTTCTGTACTTGTCTTAACATGGGATTTAGGCTGCTGTTCACATGCTCTCATTAACTGGAATACCGGCTTCTGAGCATTTCCTCCCAAATACCAACTGATGCTTCTATGCTTCCAAGCCGGTGTAGACACTGTATCGTCTTCAGGTTCAGAGAGAACAGATCAGAGAACCTCGAGCTTTTTAGCTGAGAGCCTCTTTTTTGGTGTTATTAGATTCAACATGGATATTCAGACTATTGTATGCACTGTTCTTGGGCCACGCTGTTTATGTCCCTCAGGATACAGAGTTTGTCTGTGCTGAGGATTAAAGGAAAGTGTTATCAGAGGAGAGGGAGCATAACATGGATTCAGAGAAACAAAGAGCAGAACGTGGAGCTGGTGGAGCGTTTGAGGGCAGTGGTGCTTCTACTCTGACCCCCAATGAACCTGTTTCTCAGTCTGCATTGACGACATAAATATAAAGACTGCGGACGGCTGAAGCTTTTTATCTGCTCCGTTGAAACTTTTTTCAAGTATTCAATAAACAATTTATTCTATAAAATGCCAAGCACATAGAGGCTGCAATTTGTGCGGATTTTTACTCCAAAAAAAACCATCGTTTCTGTTGCTTGGCTGAACACTCTGAACACGCTTTAGCTTTTGTTCCTTCCAGAGAGATGCACCTCCGGTTTCTAACACATCTGTTCAGTAATCGACTCAATTGTTTGGACTGGTCGTGCCGTGATGAAACCAAAGCACGCGCCACGTTTTGTGAGAAAGGGCGAAAGAAAACTTTTTCCACATGATAATGAAATATGATACAATAACAATTTGCTGACTAACCACTCTCCCCGTGTGAAGCTCTCACTTCCTGGATGACAGCCAGGGAAAAACTATAGCTGAGTCACCTGTTCTAAATATTATGTATTTTTGTTTTTAAATACTGAAACGTCAGGATTCTCTGCTCAGTATGTGTTTTTAACATAACAACATGCTGAAGCATTGCCATGCAGCAAACAACGTGCACGTTATGATTTGTGGTTCGTGTTATTGTGGCTTTGCACGTAACTTGATCCTCTTTCTCCTGAGTAGTTCGTATTTGCGAGGATATAAAAATGAACTTCTTCAGTATGGGAACCTTCCAGACAACAATCCGCAGCCTCGCTTGAGCGCAAAAATAACAGTCTAGCCTTGTATTCAGCAGCACTGATTTACAATCACGTGATTCTTCATCAACCTAATGGTATCGCTGAGTTACGTGTCCTACATTCATATCATCAAAGGAACATTCCGATCATATTCTGAGTGAAACAAAGATGAAATTTGAAGATGAATAGCATCGCTTCTACATCTAAGCGGAATGAGCTTCATCTTTGGAAAGAATAACTTTTGTATTTGTTGACTCTGGACCAGAGAGAGTCGGAGACAGTTTACGACCACATCCTACCGATCAAGTTTTTTTTTGCTCAGGCGAGGTCAGAGGATGAAATGAAGAAACAGAGACCAGATCCACACTGAACTGAACTCCACTTCCAAACACTGCTCTTCCTAATACCATTCTCCTTCATCTACTTTAGCTCATACGCTCTTCTCAGCAAGGCCAGAAACTTTCAAGTCAACTATCCTGGAATACGGCATCTTATTGTGAAATGCTTCCAGAGTGCGATGCTTTCATGCTCGAATGCAAAGCGGTGGACACATCAGTGGAGGAGTAAGGCGCTCGGATCACAGAGCGGGTGTTGGTTCATGCGGACATGCCAACAGAAGTGGTGCCGTACTTCACACAGCGGATACTGTTAGCAATGGCGGACGTCGCACGGTGTTTTCAAATACAGACACTGTTTACGCTAGGGTCTTCTAGATAAACTAGCTCTAGCATGCTAGATGAAAGCAGCTAGAGCAGCCTTCGCTCCAAAAGCTCCTGAATCTAGCAAGAAAGTCGCAAAGTCTGCAACATTGACAGCCAATCCCTTCAGGCCTCCGTCCAAAGCCACTCCCCCAAAACTATGACCGTAAACAACGAACACGGTTATTGTAAGTCTACACACAGCTGTCGAGCGAGCAGCTTTTGGAAAACTCCGGTGACGAGCAGCCAGGTAGGTAGCCTGTCTAATCATTACAATTAGGCCGAATGATTTTAACACAAATATCAAAATGTTTTTGAAGAAGATTAGCAAACGCTGCCTTTAACTGGGTTTCTGCAGCTGAAGAACAATTCTCACACCTCCATGATTGGAAGAGTTGTTATTGTTATTTTATCAAACTATTTCCAGCACATTCATTTGGTGCAGTTTGTTCCGGCAACAAAGTCCCGCCTTTATCTCTGCCTTTGATTCTGTCTTCGTCCCATATGTCCAGCGGCAGCACCAAGACACTTTACACCGACCTCACTGCTATTCTTTCCAGCATTACTTGTCCGTCCAGCAGCATGCTGGTGCTTTCAAAAAATGATGAAACCCCCATTCCCTGAAAAAACACAGGCTGCTAATATATATTTCATTACAATGAGTGGAAAAAGACGAGATAGTGAGATCATTTTTCAGGGTCTTCTGACTTGAAATCAATTAGAGGCCTTAAAAACTACTTCAGGTTTAAAATACCGTGTTTGGTTGGTGTCAACTCAGAGATCCGACTATAGTCGAAGGTTTCCCCCGGCTTTGTCAAAGGATGCTAACACTGACAGTCGCTTTCATCTGCTTCCAAAATCCTTCGTCAAGAACCGAATCTTTACCGTCGAAGCATGTGAAGCGTCACGCAGCTTCTACAGCCTGACGGACAGATTGCCGCCATAAAGGAATACGCTGAGAGCTTGACTTTCTTTTCTCCATCCTGTCCTCCTGTTTCATCATCTTCCTCTCTTTCATCTCTCTCTCTCTGTCTCTAATGGACCTGATGGCCTCATCAATAATACACTCAAACATCCGTCTGCTTTGGCAGCTTCAGACAACAATGAGCGGCTTCTTATTCGTGCCGCTGCGTCGGTGCGCATCACGCATGCGGCCTAACCGCACCCTCTCTCGCCTCTTAGCTCTGCTGTGGGTCACTGGTTCGTCTGACAAGAGCACAACAAAGGTAACAGGACCAACACTGTGTGTGTGTGTGTGTGTGTGTGTGTGTGTGTGTGTGTGTGTGTGTGTGTGTGTGTGTGTGTGTGCAGTGACTCCTGTTGTGTGCATCATCTTCTGCAAGCCTTGCAGGACAACAATGTTTACTGTGCAGAAATCCTGCATGTGTACAAATTCAACAACGTTGTTTTTTCACAGTCTAATAAAAGCGACGTGCAGGTACCTATCTGTGGTGAAAGACTACAAGTCCCCACAGACCAACGTCTCTTGAGCTCATCGTTTTCGGTTCACAGCCCACAGCGTTACTATAGTGTGACCCTGATGTTAGCGGAATATTTAGCAGCTGGAGAGCCAGAGGTTTCAGATTTCATTTCTTTACAGAGAGAATTAATAATAAGACTTCCCTTGAGTGATAATGTTGCTGTACAACTATTTGCTCACGTGTTTGCCTGAGCTATTTTATAGAGGTGATAGTATGTCAGAGTTGTGTTTCCTGCTTGCTCTAAAGTGGTCAAGAAAATGTAATTAATGCTGCTTTAAAGAAGCATGTTGTGTTTACTTCGGCATATTTATAACATTCTGATTTCCCCTTTTGGATCGATGGATAAAATGATGTGATTTTAAGTCATTATTTTGAGATATCACTACTACTGAGATATACTTATGTCTTAATTATAAAGAAATGTCTGTAATAGCTCACAATAATGACTTGTGTTGACCAGTCCTAACATTTCCATCTTTTTTTTCCCCGGGCTTCCATAGACTCACGTTCCTGCTTTAGTTCAGTTTTTTTTCCAGTGAAAGACTATTTTGTAATGTTGAAACTGAAACTACCTTCAGTTGTTCGGTTGGCTGATCAAAAGCAAATTAATCAACAATTTTTGTGTGAGAGACTAATTGTTTATCGAGCTGAAACGCCTTCATTCAGTGGTTCAAGCTTCTCTGAGGCAATGCTGGATTACATGAAAGGCTCAGGTTAGGTGTCAACTTGATCGATTGTTGAATTATTTTGAAATATGTGGCCCCTAAAAGTATTATAATAACTAAAATGGGTCCTGTATTATTGGTTAATCGTGTATGGACTTCGTCTTATATTGTCAAAGTCTAGTTTTAAGACTTTCCCGAGTAAGTCTACAGTCAGTTTATACTCAAATGTGAGCAGAATGTCTCATCTGAAAGTCATTATTAATTTGAATATTTCTTGGTCAGACAAACCAAGCTGTTCAAACACAGCCTCTGATCAAGTTTAGTGTGTGTTTTCACTATTTTCTGAAATTGTACAGACAAAAAGAAATGAATAGATTGATGAAGGAAGCATCCATAATGTGGATGAATGTGTTCGTGCTCTTATTATTGTAACTGTGCTCCAGTGTCACATCCCTGCCTTCTTACCCAGTCCTCGAAGTGCTTGCTCCCGTTGTGCAGGATGTCCTCGAACTGGATGATGCAGTTGGCCACGAAGTCGTCGCAGCCGATCGGCGCGTCGTGGAAGACCGACAGCTCGATCCTGCGGCCGTCGTGGACCTCCGTGGTGAACTCGTCATTCCACGCGGGGCTGTTGGTCTTCTGCTTCGTGGAGGTCTGGCCCACGCGCGAGTCGTCCACGTTCAGGGCGATGTACGTGTCCAGCAGGAAGGTCTGGGTCTTGGGGCCGACGGCGTGACGCAGGGACCAAGCCGTGGGCTTGAGGTCCAGCGCCTCGCGGATCCGGATCTTCAGCATCCCGTTGAAGACCACCATGGCAGCGCGGCGGTCGCAACCGTCTCTGATGGAAACACCTCACCTTTCTCCTCTGTTCAACCGGCGGTCCTCCAGGCAGATGCTGTAAGTCCTTACAAATACTGACCCTCAAAAAAAATATACTGCAGCGACAGAAACGACCGGTAACCGGAGGGGGGACCTTCCTTAGAAGAAACACGAACAACAGCTACCAGCAGTTAGGAAAAAAACACAAACACGTCAGTCATGTTGTTCTTTACTTCCGAGGTTTTTTAAACCTCGAGCCCGTGTTGCATTGCACCGTGTGGCGGTAGATGGGAGGCTCCAAGAGGACTGTTTGGCACAGCCCCCGTGGCGCACCGGGGGGCGGGGGGGGGGGGGATGTTCGAGACGGACCGCTGCGACCAGACAGCGGCTGGTGTAGCGTGAAGAACCGCCGCAGAGGCGGAGGGGAGGGGCAGATTACGGCGGGAGGTAGGTGGGTAGGTTCCTTGGTGCTCGGCCTGGTTTCAGCCACAGCTGTTGATCTGAACTTCCCGTGGATATACCTCTGGCTGCCTCCCCCTCTCTTTCTCTCGCCGTCTCTCTCTCTCCCTGTCTGTGTCTCTCGACACTGCTCTCTCTCTCTCTCTCTGGTGCAGGAAATGCGAAAAATACGTCAGATTTCCTCGAAGCCTGGTGTGACAGACGGGGGAGTGCGACGCAACCCAGACTAGGGAGGCGGTGAGAGGAGAGGAGAGGAGAGGAGGAGAGGAGAGGAGAGGAGAGGAGGAGAGGAGAGGAGAGGAGAGGAGAGGAGAGACATCGCTGCAGCTCCCGTAGTGCACGCGAAACTGTAGAAAATGCAGGAAAACAGGTGTGAAGTATATTTTTCCGAATTGTCTGCAATATGAAGCACATGACTGAAGCTCATTCATACTTTAAGCCCATTCATCCACTTAATAAATGGCAAATGAAAAAAAACATAATGATAATAAAAAGAAGAGACCTTCGGGGAATTAGGGTTCGGGATATGTGAGGCATGCATGGAATTTCACTATCTATTAGCCACGTGAGTCATGACCACGCGCTGTGAGCAGCTCTCTGCGTGTGCACTGTATCAAAACATAATGTATCAAAACATCTAGAACCATTTCTCAAATAAGGCTCATGAATATTTTAGAACAAAACAATCTATTCGCGCAGTTGTGTGGGTACATTGTGTCTGAATGTGTGATATAAGAAAGAAAAAAGTATTACACATACAGCAACTTCATTGTGTAACCTCATGATCACTGCTGGAGGAGGGGAGATTGTGGAACACAACCGACTTTTAAGGCTTGAATTTGGTCAAACAAGAATCTAACTCAGTTGTTTTTACTGTACGTTTTAAGGATTCGAGGATCATTTGTTGTCATTATGCAACATGCAGAACGAAATTCAGTTGTAGCTCATTTGTAACACAAGACAAACACATGACAAACAAAACAAAAACAGTAGCACATTCCTGGAGAGCATTTTTTTTTTTTAAAGTTGCATCATCAGGAATGTAAACAGCAGCAACAAAAACAATTCTCTGGGCAGATAACATGGCCGACATTTCCACATTAAAAATCCAACATGAGGGAAAACATTGTCCATCAGCTTTGCCGGCAGTTTGAGAACCAAGAATCAAGATGTAAAAACAGAGTTCACCTCCACCTGAGAAAAATAATATCACAAGTATGACATGCCCGCCTTCTTTAAGATTGTACAAATCTGTAAAAAACATTGTTTTGAATAATCCACCGGGAGTAAAATGAAAGCCTGCATGCTGTGGCAGACATTGCATGTGAGGGGGAATTTGATCGTAAAACTTCATAACGCTTTATAATAGACAAAACATGGATTGCATCCATGAAAGTGAAACGCAGGAATGTGTCTAATAGTGACATTAGAGCAGGAACACGCTGCACCTGACAGACAGCACGAGGCCAACGGCCAGTCACCATTCTCACAAAGTGCAGCACATTTATCTGCACAGTCAGCATTCTGACATTATTGGCAGTCCAGCGGTGTGCACAGTGGAAACATCAGACATCACATCATGGAGAGAGAGCGAGAAACAGAGAATCAACTCTCTGTGTCCTGAGTTTGCTCAAAGACTTTCATTACAAAATGCATCACCAGATTTCTCTGCAAACCTCTCTCGTTAAACCCAAAATAAGTTGGTTATAGTTTGAGAAAATATAAGAACTGCAGCCAAGATATCTTTAAAATCCAACAAGTTTCCCTTAAACACAGACTATTTGTGCTTGACAGAATAGAGAATCAAAAGCAAAGTGAAGAGAGTATTGATGACTGGGGCTTTAATCATCGATCCCTTTCTGACCTCGACCCTTTTTCGATTTGTACAAAATGTTACGTGTGAACCTGCATAAGAGAGTGCAGTCTGATCAATCCCCAGCCATGCAGGAGACAGGGGCCCTCAGACATGACCCACATTGGACGAGGACCCTGTAAAAGAACATGATGTGTCAGACAGCTGTGAGGATGAGTGTGATGTCACACCCAGTATGTTGCAACTCAGCATGTTTTAAACCCTGACTGTGGCTGACCCCTCCTGGAGATTGTTTGCCATTTCAGGCTTTAACCAACTCCTGTACAGCTGCAATAAATAAAGGATGAGGTTTGGTCTAAAAAGGCACCGTTTCATATTTTGGTGATGCGACCAACTTCCGCAAAAATGTCACGTGCAGGAGACAAATGGTGTACTCCTACAGGGTTTGGATCCATGGGCCGCACCACCATAGAGGTTAATGAAACTCTACATGTTTGTCTGCTCCCACATGCCAACTGCACATTGATGTGAAAAGTATAAAACTCTATTATCTAGAGTTTTGGGCCTTTTCATGTTGTAAATATAGACACAAATGAACACAAACACAACAGGGAAACAAACAAATGTGTTTATTCTTAATGCTCATGTCTTAACAAGAGTGTCAGACACAATGACTTTAAGACGACATAGTGACTGTATTGCACTGCAGACAAAATATATTGCAATTAAAGTGCATTATTGTCCCCCATTGTTGTGCAAACCTGAATGCTATTCATGATGTCCGAGCTCTGATTTCTAAGTGATCTAAATGGTAACAGGGTTTTATCCCAGGTGCATTCTGGGTGCAGATGATTGATTATTGAGTGGGGTATTTCAATGCCAGTGTTCAGCAAATAACACACACAGGCCCTTTAGTCAGTGTCTGACTGGGTGTAGTTATTTGCAGAAAGTGTGTTTTAAAATGTCAGCCTTAAACATAAAGCAGACAATCTGCTTATGGTAATACCACTTCTTGTGTTTTGGCAGTTGCAAATAACAACAAACGCCAGAAAAAAAAAAGCTGCTGGTGCGGGTGAGTGATTGCTACCATCTAGTGTGAGCTTGGTGGAAGTTCATGTTCTTAAAAAGCAGATTTGACCCTCTTGATGCAGAAAAAGCTTCATTTTTGTACCACGGTCTCAGTATTCTTCTTCGGCTGCTGAGAGAAACAATACAGCTATTAACGTTTGGAGGCCACGGTAACAGGAACTACTGTTCCTTTTTTCCTGTGTTTCTCCATTAATTGAACGGAACATACTTCTGTCTCATTTGCACACCTTGTTTTCTCATCACACACGTCAGCCAATGTGTCTCTGCTCTGCAGATAGGAATCAATCACAGGCCGAGGAAATCCCCGGGACGTCTGCCATGTCCTGCCCTCTCTCTCCCCTCTCACCCCTCTCTCACCCTTCTCACCTCTCTCACTCGGCTTGTTTTACATCTAACGGACACGGCTTGGCAACAGTAAACAGGGTCATACTGTAGCTGTCCTCGCGACTGTTACCATGGTCACACCAGGACAGTAACATACCCGGGGCTGCAGGAAAATAAAGCTTGAAAGGAACATTTTGTTTCCACTTCCAGTGACTGCAGGAATGAAAGGAAAATGTGTGTGAGTCAAAGAGGAAGTTCAGTGAGAAAACAACAACAACGAGAGATAGTTCATCTTTCCTAAATAGTTACCCTGAGAACCTTTTATATTTGTTTTAATGAAAATACACGATAGTTGATACTTTGAATTGATTTCAGCTTCAGTCTGTTAACACTCTCTCAATGTTTGCTTTAGTATAAACTCCACTAAACAGTCACATCATCATATTCCCAAACTAACTAAGGGTTCATTTTCAGTAAATTGTGGAACTCGTTTTCACATTTGGTTAAAATGACTTCTTTGTCCTGTCAAAAATAATCATTATTTCAGCGTCATCCATGATCATCTTCATGTCAGTTCAGTGACTAAATGGAGAAGATACTAGTTATCAAGCACACACACACACACACACACACACACACACACACACACACACACACACACACACACACACACACAACATTGAACCGTCTCATCACATGATCAAATAGAGACTTGGCTTTGGAGAATATGAAAATACATTTTACCAAACAATCATCATATTATATCTTTATTCATATAAATCATATCTGTATATGACGAAAATACCCCCCCCCCCCCCCCCAAACATTTTTTCGGGAATATACAGCAAATGGCACCATTGCATTAATTTCATGTTTTTTTACTGTGAACACCTGGATATCACAATTAAAAACTACTTCCTCCACGTCCTTCATTTGCCATCTGTTTTATTTGAACTCATATTCAAACCAACAACCACATGTGACAAATATGTCAACAAATAGATTTGAAAATGAAGTGGACTTGCATTTTTTAATCTTTTTTTAAACCTTTTTCTGAGATTCTAATTTTGCACGTCAGTGCACAGTAACGTTGAGTGAACGTGATCAGAGGATACAGGAAGTCTAAATTAGATCGCTCACTCTGTCTTCTTTGGTCAAAAGTGAACTTTTTACTGAAACATCGACACAAAATGACTCCGAATATGTATTTGTGAATAATAGACGGGTCCAGCGGTGTCTTTTTCTATCAGTGCATTAGCAGCTTTAAAACACCAGGGGACACCAAAACGTCAGTCATAAATCATAATCTTTTATAATCTTTTTCCCAAGGCTCATTTAATTCTCTCTCTGCCATCCACTAACTCTCTCCATGCACTCCCTCTACATGTGTGTGTGTGTGTGTGCGTTCTTTCTACTCGTCTCAGTAAAATGGCTGCGATCTCATACAATTTGCAGTCATATACACAATGTTTTATGGCACATCTGCCCTATTAAACACCACACAGGGCTGTGGAAGATATTAATATCAGCATGGATGGAAAGATGATGAGCAGAAAACCACTGGCACCCCGTGTAGCCGCTCTGTGTGCTTCATATCCTCATAATCCTCATTCATCCTCATCCCCCCCCGGTGCAGTTAGTTATTCCACTATTTAATTATAAACAAGCTGTCAAAAATCAATATTAGTTTTTTTTCCTTTTCCTCACAGTAGGTTCTTTGTGTAAGCCAATCAATATTCCTACTTTGGGCCTTGGGGGGAGGTTAAAAAACGATCTATAATAGAATCCAACTCAAGCTGCAGGAATAACAACAAGCCAAACCAATTTCCCACAGGCGAACAGCGAGGTTTATACCACTGTTCGTTGTCCGGCGGGGCTTTAAACTAGCAGACTTGTGCACGGAGGCGGAAAACGTTGACGAGATGAATGAAAATGCTGAAGAACAACAAGTAGACGGGCCTTTGATGATTTTCATTCACATGTAGTTACACCAAAGACGGATATATTTGAGGTGACGGAAAAAGACATTCTCGCTGACAACGTCTCATTATACTGACATGTGTGACACCAAATCCTTAGAAACACGTCATAACCCATCAGTAGGTTAATGAACATGAGGGGGGGGGGGGTGTTATCTCCACATCCTTGACCTTGTCATTTATCTTGACTTGCAAAAGGCAAAGCAGAACCCGGATCGGTGTTATCGTCTCAAGACGTTTGATAAATGCTCTCCCCAATTTAGAAGCGAGGCAGATGGTCTTGTTGTCGGCAACAACAACAAAAAAAAGAGTTCCTGGGAAATTAGGGCAAAGAAAGAAGTGTATGTCAGCAGCAGCAAGGTGTGTAGTGCTGCGTGTCCCGGGGGGGGGGGGGCGCAGAAAGGAAAAGCCAGCCTGCAATAAACCAGCTGTTTCCTCAAGAAGTGGCCGGCTGCCAGAATAACCTGCCGTAGTCTGGTGATATGGAATCTAAATAAGAATCAGCAGTGAATGACAAAGTGACTGGAATGAATTTGGACGGCTCCTCATTGAAAAGTGGATGTGAAATATTTAATTATTGTAGCAAAACAAAACCCATGAAAATAGAATCTGTCTTACTCCTATATGTAGCTGATGAAGACGGATCTGTGTTGCTGTGAGACGCACTCCCTGAATTTGCTGAACAGACCGGAGCACCAGCAGTCACTGTGACCGTTGACGATGCATTCATTCATCTCGCTCCCCAAAAGCAGCCATCTTTTTTTGTTCCTGAATCAGGGAGTTTATCTCAGAGAAAGTGACTTTGACAGGGGAGCATACACAGCAGCTTACCGTCTGTACTGTACCAACAGTCGGGGTTGCACAATCTGTTTTTTAACCTCAACTGAGAAGTTTCACTTGCCTTAATTTAACCACCACACAAAGGTGTTCTTTAGGGCAATGCAACACAACCATGTGTTGACGGGCCTCATCCCACAGGACAATTCATATTTACTCATGCAAACATAAATGCTGTCGTTTACTCATTATATGAAGCAGAAATTGGAAAACATGTGGACCCAGTTTGTATGAATTATTTTTACATTGACACTTGTGGATTGGCGTGATAATAAGATAACTTGGGCTTTATTATCCCAAAGGACATTTGTCTTGGAAACACACATTTCAGTATCTGCTGTTTAGAAAACGTGCATGTGAGGAAGCAGCCGGAGCGGCTTGCCAAGGTGCAGGAGGCCGACACGAGAAACTTCGTCCAGAAAATAAAAAGGTGTTTATTTACATGAGGGGCCCTGCGACGATTGTAATACAAACAACATGTACAAAAAAAACTGTTAACTTAGCTTAACTGAATAAAAGTCAACTCATCATAAAGGTAACTGAGATTGACATCCCTTCCACACAGCTACACGCTGATGTCCCTCTGACTGTAGCAGCCAAAGGCATCTGCTTAAATAGAGCCTTCAGGATGTAGTCGGTACCATGACCGATCACTTCCTCAAACAGGTAAGAAACAAAGACACCTTACTGAGACACTTCTAGATAGTTTACCATATGCTATACGGTTACAACCATGCATAACAGATCACAACTACCCCCCCTCCATGACATCACTGCTGACGTCATCCAGTGTATAAATAGAGGAAGTGGTTGGGCACCTTAAGTCTCTGGAACACATGTAACAAAGAGAGATAATGATTAACTAATGGAATGCAACAACGATAACTAAACAATACCTGTTTAACTTTAACCAGTGACGTTGACATTATATGAACTGTCATTAAACAAATACAAAACACAAAGAAACCCGTGATGGTGAGTGTCTTCAGTTACAGATCATGATGGAACTATGGCTGAACAAACGATTAACAAGCATGGTTTCGTCAGATTGTGGCGGTGAAATATGGGGACGAATGATGTGTTCTCGCCCACTTTGTCATACAGTGCATACACGCATGCTGTCGCCAGTCCACATGCACATACCGCCCATAAAAAGAGGCTAAAACGCTCATACCTGCCGAGTACTGGTGACCCCTTTCACATTACACACGGACTTTTGTTTCATTGTTAATATTGAAAATATTGATGAGCGGAGCGTTAAGTAAATGTCACATTATCCATCATACGCCTACAGCTAAATCATTTAATCAACAAATGCACTTTTGATTTAATTGTAGCACCCAATAGCATTAGCAGAGTCCATTAGTGAAATCCCCCAAATGTCCTCCTCCCAGATCCCCGTCGATGTTTCCAAGCTTAACTGGGAACACAGCTGTGTTGAGTTTCAAAACACCAACAGAAATCTGGCAGGACGTTTAGGGATTTGGAGCCATTGGGTAAGGCACCAAAGTCGTAAAAATCATATTTTTAAACAACTGGGTTTAATAAGCTCACTCATGCAACAGTTGTTCACACTCACCTTGTGATCCAGCAGCTCTCTCTGCTCAGATATGTTGCACCCGATATCTCGTTTAAACCTTGTGGTTGTCCTCGTCGGCCTGCAGCAGAGCGATATCTTTCCTGAGATGAGCGAGTCTATCTTTCGGTTTGCGGATTAGATGGTGGTCTGGCTCGCTGGATGGTTCCGCGAGCCCTCGGGGCAACACAGATGCAGATCTTGGCTTTGTTTTCCGCCGGGCTCCAAAAGAATATCTTTTGTGTCTTTAAAGCCTTCAAAGTGAGATAATGTTGTAAATCAAGGAGACAGTTTGGGGAATTAGGCCTCTGCCGTGTCAGTGCGGTTTTAATGTTCCTGTCATATCTGTCTGTGAATCAGCTCCAATAGATCCACCAACTGCAGAAAGAAAGAGGCTCGTTTCCCATCTAAATACAATCCTTCCCCAAATCAGTGATCGGTGTTCATCTACAGATCAATCAGTGATCGGTGTTCACCGATCACTGATTGATCTATAGATGAACAGACTGGAAGGCAACAGTCACCGCAGGCGTTCACATGATTTACTATTTCTGGCTGAATAGATAATATTTGAGTGATCTACCGGACCTCTCTGATGGCTGAAGTGATGTGTTGCGCTGTCTCCAAATCGTCTCAAAGCAATGTTTCCAGCATGAACATTGTGCTGCAGTTTTATAGCTTATCATTTCTTGTGGTTACACATTCTCATCACAACTCTGAGTGTGTGTGTGTGTGTGTGTGTGTGCATGAGAGAGACTTTGTGTAACATATTTCTATTGACTGGGTAACCTTTTTATTTATTTCACATTTCTCTTGGTACCCAACCTTGAAGAAATAAACATCCAGTGTTGGAATTTCCCAGAAAAAACAGGATTTCAAGAGTTAACACAAAACAGACGAAACCAGAGGCTACATATAAACGATATAGATATATATACACACATATACACATATTTAAACATATATATATATATATATATAGATACATATATACACATATACATGTATACATACATACACACACATATATATATATACACATATACACATATTTAAACATATATATATATATATATAGATACATATATACACATATACATGTATACATACATACACACACATATATATATATACACATGTATATGTTTATATACATGCATATAAACATACATACATATACTTATACATATATATATATGCTCATATACATGTAGTATATCTTTTTTAATGTACATGTATATTGTGCAATGTCAAGTCTCTCTGTCTATATTATTTATTGTTTATTTTATACATGCTTCAAGTGTGACCTATCGGGAGACGTAGCCTCGTGCTTGCTGTGTAGACGGATGTCACTGGCTTTGTCTGTGCACGGTGTCCGAGCCCGCTGCACGGAGCCTTTCTGACGTTTCACTGGCTCTGCCCCTTTAACCGCGTGGCCGCACTGCTCATGCTCGGGGCTTTGTGCAGGAGGTTCCCCCGTCACAAACCAGCTGTGGAGCAGGAGCGCGATAGCAGACAGCTCCGGGGAGAGCTGCGGCTGTCGCATCCTGAGACAACGAACCCGGGCAGAGGGCACGTCTTTGTCTGGCAGCACACACACACACACACACGCACACACACATCCAGCGAGGGTGGGAGCAGCGCACGGCGTTCAGCGGAGCTCCGTGCTTTTCTGCTGATTTATCTCCGGGATTTACAGCCTTTTGACGCTGAGGCAGCATCATCCGGTCGCGGTGTTTACATCGGATCCTTGACCACAGTGGAAGTTTATCTGGAAGACTTGTTGGGAACGCGCCGCAGAGCGCGTAACAGGGGCTTCTATGTTTGTGTTGCTGCGAACGGATTGGTCCGGTTGGAATTGCGTTTACGGTGTTTTTTGTAAAGGTCGAAACTGTTTCCACCAAAGTTTCCGGTCCCGCAGCTTTCCCCACACCGCTCTGCATGTTCCGATAGAGCGTAATCACTGCTTCCCTGAGCCCTGTCCCCCGGCGTCACAGGTCGGATACTTTATATCGACCCCGCTGCTGATGACAACTGATCACCTCACAGCGTAAAGGTGACACCTCGTTTTTATTTCTGTTCCGGGGGCTGCAGCCTCCCCCCCCCCCCCCCCCCCCGCCCCCCCAAAAAAAGACACTCCGCGTCCATCATGGATGATGTCGGAGGGATACATCTGTGCACCTGGGCGGCCACGAGAAGCGTCTTGAGAACGTACCTGGGAGTGCTCGTGGTGCTTCATCTCGTGCTCCGCGCGGAAGCCTCCTCGGTGTCCAAGTCCTGCGAGAAAGACTGCTTGTCGGGGAAGTGCGTCAACGGGACCTGCGTGTGCGACCACGGATGGGTCGGGGATCAGTGTCAGCACTGTCAGGGGAGATTCAAGTAAGTTGTGAATTGATATGGCATCTGCCAAGTGCCGTTAGCAGCGTACATCTCACCTGTCAGGTTGGTATTTGTATCAATGTTGTGCTGAGCAAAAGTCCAAAATTGGCATTAGGTGTGAATGCATATATATCTTTATCAATTATAGCCTAATATCCTAATATCTTCTCACTGCTACTTTGGGCTCCTGGATATTTTAATTTATGGCGGTTATATGTGTTTGACTGGGTTCAATGAATAAGTGTAGATGACGAGATTCATCTGTGTCTTTGTTGTACAAAAGTGAAGTCCTTTGGATGCTACCTGGCTCTATTACCATAATGTATGAGGGGCAATTAATGCCACAGCAAAAACACAGATCAAGTACCCTAAACCTGGCTCTTTTTTCCTTTCTATATTTTTTATGGGTGTATCAAAAGCAAAAATCAATTCAATTCAATGAGTGAAAACTCATTTTCTATATGACAGGATGTCATTTTAATGCCCAGACTGCAGTCTGCTGCTCGGAGCGGTTAGAGAGGACTGACTGCCGCTCGCGGTGTCTCCTTTAGAGGACTACACACAGCCTGAGAAAGCAGTTGCTCTTTAAAAATAATTTCGGATTTAAAAACCAGCATGGCCGCTGTCTTGACCCTGACATCTCCTGAGACGTATAGGCCTACTGTATTTGGCTGTAAATTGCTATAGACAGAGATTCACTGTGCTGCACAAAGGCTACCAGTAGCTACTAGCAGCTTTTTAAGGTGGAATGTTTTCTTGCATGTTACTCTACTGTAAGTTGGGGTCTTTGAATCCATCAACGCACCTTAAATGTCAATATGACAACTTTGACCATTCCATTTGTTTCTCTCTTGCATGACAAGCGCTTTAGTGATGATCGGATACCTTTTTAACGAAGAGGTTGCAAAGATTCTGTTTCCTCTCTTGGAAGACAAAGTGTCTGAGCTTCGGGAGCTCGACACACCTTAGACAGTTGAGTAAATATATTTCAACTAAATCGTAATGTAAATATTTGTCCTTCTCGTTGAATCCCAGAGACATTATTGAGCGTCATACGTATTGTCAGAACGGACTACCAGCATAGATGTGCTTAAAAAGAAGACGTTTCTTTCTGCCAGAAGGAGCTGCTTCACTTGTCAGTGATCTCCCTGAGGTCACGTATCGGCCTGAATATGAAATGATACTGTTTTCTAGAAACTTTCGAACAGATGGGCGTCATAATAATAAGACATTTCACAACAGCCTGTTTTTAACGGAGAGTGTACTGGTGTAACCCTCCTACAGAGTATTGCATTGTGGGTTGTTTGTAGCTTTAATGTTGCTGGGTCAGCGAGTTTCTTTAAGTGCGTTTGAAGTTTGTCTTTTAGAGAAGGGCTGCACTCATTTTGACTGATATTGGAAGTGCACTATAAATTGCATTGGTGGTCATTTTTGCATCATTTATTTTATCGTTTTTATTTTGATTGAAAAACGTTAAAATGATAATGGTGTGATTTTTGCAGGGATCTGTACCAAACAAAGATATTTCCATTCTGTAGAAAATGATGTGTAGGCCAGGACATCTCTGCAGCACCACGATATTTCATTTGAAAGGGTATTTTCCCACATTTAACAAATGTTGCGCTCCCTGGAATTTGAAAATTGCCAGAGGCCACATTGTGATTTTGATAAATTGCGCAGCACTAAAGTTAATTAGAACTGAAAGTGTTCATTTAGCCTGGTGTCTGATGGCTGCTCCGATGTGTTTTTCTTCCATGAAGGGACATTTTAAAAATGCTCCAGCTTCAGACTGCTCACACAAGGAGTGTGTGTAAGGCTATGTGACCAACAGACAAACTGCACAAGCATGTTAATCTTTTACAAATTAAATGGCTTCAAGGGTGGCAGTTTTATTATCAGGGTTGTCTTTATTTTCTTTTTAATTTTTACTTTTACAGGGATCAATTAAAACTAATTGCACCAGAGTTAGCTAGAAGCTCATTTGCATCTGTTGTACAAAAACAACAACCCCATGACAATAAATACACGACATAAAACAACACGATACACTATCGTCCGTCAGTGTGAGATAATATTCTATAATAAACCGATCGGCTCCCCCACCCTTCTTCTTTGTCTGTGGCATTAATCACCCCTCATACCTCTCCAGAGAGGACAAAGTTACCTGCACAAGTACGGGCGTGGAGATGGCAGGACTTAGGCCTGGCCCTTTCTCTCTGGGGAATTGTATTGATTTTCCAGTCAATGCGATTGTCGTGAGAGCTGGTGGACAGAACAGGACTGGACAACAGACAAACAACATGACAGGGACAAGCCTTTCTGCTTGTCACAGCCTCGTTAGCGTCCAAGGATACTTAGTAGTTCTCATATGCACACACACACACACACACACACATATATATATATATATATATATATATATATATATATATATATATATATATATATATATATATATATATATATATATATATATATTCCTCCCGTCCGTTAGCGGGTCACTTCTTTTATAACTCCTTTGGGCTATCTTGACCGCCCCTCCTTTCTCACTCGGCATCTGATCCATCCCTCATCATAATGTGTGTGCGCTTGTACTGTGGACGTGTGGACATCACTTTGCCTTCCGTTCGGCCCGATGTTGCAATCCTAACGTCTCTTCATTTTTACACACTCACATTTCTAACTCAGACTGGTTATCTTAATCATAGTTACAATTGTTATAATCAGTTACAGTTATTAATCAGTTACAGTTGTTATGCGCTTTATTCAGCACACGCTTGCTTTTAAAATCATTTTTAGCTTTTCCTCCTATTCTCTCTCTGCAGCAGTTATGTCCACATCTCTTCAGGCCTGCACCCAGCTCACTTCCTCTTTTCTCAATACTTTCACTCTCACTCAGTCTGCACTCTTACTCTGATACACCTATTATTATTATTATTATTATTATTATTATTATCAGGCTGACATTTGTTTAAATCACTTTATATTTGTTATGTAATACCTGCTTGCTTTAAAATAATTATTCTATTTCATCTTCTAACTCTTAATTTTACGCTTTGTGTCCCTTTAACCTAATTTACAGGCCTGCCATATATTCCTTATTTAAGGCTAGTCCTGGGACCTCAACTCTTTTTTGACAATATATATATATATATATATACACACACACTGTGACATTTTGCACAGTTATCTCAGAGAAAGTATAATAGCTGTTTCCTCAAATCTATATCTGGACGCATTTTATGGATTGCAGGAAAATCTGCTCCTTTTCAAAGACAGGACATTGCATTTCACAGTACTTTATACGGTGGACCGGGCATGAAGAGAGGATAAGAACATGGAAAGAAAATATGGGAAAGTTTTCTTTTATTTGGCAGCACTTATTCTGAATGTGTCCATCTAACAGGCACTGTAGCGGCCTCACTGATTTCTGACCTGTTTTAATTTGCCTTATCAAGCTGAAATGAAGTCTGCTGGGGCCTAGCTGTGGTTCAGGCTCGAGGTTAAATGTTACAAGTAATGCTAAAAGATGCCACAGGAAAGCAGAAGGCAACAGGTTGTCACTGCGGTTTTGGTTTATCCTTGAACAATACCTTTCCTACTGTCTGCAACACCTCTTGCCCCTGCATTACGGCCTCTTGACACGGTTAATCATAGTATAACACAATTTTACGAGATATTACTCTACTATATCTTGACATATCTTGTTTGCTGCTACATTAATGTTCAGAATGTTAAACACAGCTCCTTTAACCCTTACATGACCATCTTATGAACACTGGCCGGTTGTAAACATGGGCATCGTCCCCTTCTCTCTTCCATCCGTCCCATCAGGCATGAACGTGTCTCTTTCTGTTCGAATGGACATCAAGATGGCGGCAGCACAGAGACATACAGCAGCTTATCTCGGCTCCGGCATAGGAGCTGACCTTGTCTGCAGCTTCAAGGTGTCCTGTCCACAGTTTTACACTCCAGTTTGTTATAATGGCGGTGGCCTACTTTGTAGCTTTGCTATGGTTGGCCACTGGAAACCATCGGCAGCGAGGCTGACTCTCATGCACTGTGTTCACCGACCCCCGTTAATGCGTCCATGTTTTGGATACGGATGGTGTGCTCAACGTTTGGAAATTGGTAATCCGTCTGAAAAACATGTACTGGAGGTTGTTTTGGGGATTGCGAGCTGGCTGAATCTCCCCGTCGACAACCGATGTTGTAGAAAACACTGCTGTCCAAATACCTGTGTTATCAAAAGGCTTCACAGGGCTTGTGGCTACATCAGCTGTATTTATAGTGAGGACAGACTGGAGAGCGCTGGAGCAGAGAAAAGGACCCGTGCTTCAATATCACTGCTGTGCCCTGAATATACTCAATACTAAAGCCTCGCCGGATTGCAATTGGGATGGCCAGGACACACACACACACACACAGAGAGTAGCGTCTCATATCCACACAGACAGATCCAATAAAGAAGAAATAGGGAGTAGATTCTGTTTGTCTATTGATTTAAGGTATTGGTGCTCCGTGTAGTTTTATTGGTCCGCAGTCTCATCCTTTGTTTTCTGATTGCGTTCTCTCTTTCTCTCTTTGCTTTTTTCTCTGCCTCTCTTTGTCCAGACTAAATAACATCTTGCTTGTTCCTCACACACACACACACACACACAGGAGTCGCACTAACACACAAAACCGAAACCCAGGACTCTCGTCTGAACCAGATGTGAGGAGGCTGAACAGCATCCCCAAACACTCTGGACTAATTATTTTTTGTAAATTAAGAAAAAAGACGTAACACACTTTTCATTGCTGCATTCACATGGAATCTGAACAAAACCTTCTGGATGACGCCGGGCAAAAAACGAAACATGCATGACTATATGTTGCTGCGGTGATGGCATAAAATATACTCGATAAAACCATGTTGTGTATTGTGCAGCTTTCTCTCCATATTCTATTGCAAACTTAAACAACCGAGAGGGCTACAGTACGTAACAGCGGATTGTAAATTCCGTCGTTGAGGACGGCGAAAAGTAACAAATAGAATAAAAAAAAAAACTTTGGACGGCAATGTCGTCCAAACCATTACCGGTATTCGTCCGGCCCTTGTTCATCTCTGTTTGTCAACACGACATTGTCAAAACCCACGGGACGACCAACCAGCCAGACCTGCCGCACCAAACGCCACCGAACTGGGCCAGAGAGGAGAGCCGAGATGGGAGCTGAGCTAACCCTGCGAGGACCTGAGTCTACTCCACTACCCAGCAGATACTCCGGGCTGTCGGATGTTCGGTGGCAGTAAAATGAGATGGATGAAAGCAGCGGGAGGTCAGTGACTGTCGCGCCCACATCTTCACAGAGACCTGGCTCCATCGCTCATCCCGGATCAAGCTTCAGTTGACGGGCGGACGTCAGGACAGAGCGGCGCAGTAGGGGTACAACTGTATATCGCTGTGCATCCCTGTGTTGCATAAAGACAATCAACTATCCTTGAATCCTTGAATTTGGCCCGGGGCAGGTAGTGCAAAGCGGGTTTACTCGAGCCTACTTACTCGAGTTTGCTTAAAAATGACAGGGGTTGATGAGAGCGGTTAAACCACACAGTTCATGTATTCTAAAACCCAAAACCATGAGCTACTAGAGGCTAAAAAGCTCAGGCAGCTGCTGGTAACTCTCGGTAGTTTCATACAAGAAACACCTTTCACAGAGTTGCTTTATCCATTGTTTGAAAAAGAAATGAAAATATTGACGAGAGGAGCTTTGTTAGGAAGATGTATGAAGGAAACCAGCACTGACTGTTGGTAGGAGAAGGGATGTAAATTCCAGTTATGGTGTTGAAATAACAGTCCTTGCACTTTACAAGGTGCTGTAACAACCTCAAACTCTCATTTTCATACTGCATGTAAAGTTCGATAAACATCGGTCATGTTTAGATGTATGAATTGACACCAAATAAAGTTGCTATTGAAAGCATGTTGCAGTTATGTAGAAACACTTGAAAAAAATGTTTGTGGTTGTATTATCTGCATTTGGCCTCTTCCATTTGTTTTTGTAATTTGAGGGAACACATTCACGAGTCTTTTTAAGTCGGGTGCTCGCTGTCAGCGGTGGCAGCGAAGCGACACGTTGAGGTAGAAGCCTTTCATCAGACTAAACAGGCCACCTGTTCATCCTTCATTAACCTCGAAGAGGAGGCTGTGAAACAGCCGTGGACCGACCTGACCGCGCATCTGGCAGTTTCAACATCAAACCGTCTAATGCGGCACATCAGAGCGAATCTATTTGCCTCAGGTTTTCCTAGTATAAAGCGCCGCATTAATCTCACTTTGTCTCTTGCATGCTAAGTGCAGGCAGCCAGAAAACACTGGAGGCCACGGAGTAACGAACTCTCACTGATCAAACATTTTGAGTCATTATTTGCCGACAGAGATGCAGGAAGAAGTTCTGGAAAAAGGATGTTGATTGTGCTAAGTGAAGGAAGATGGAAAAAATTTAATAAAAATCCGGTCTCTCTCTCTCTCTCTCTCTCTCTCTCGCTCTCTCTCTCTCTCGCTCTCGCTCTCGCTCTCTCGCTCTCTCTCTCTCGGAGCTGTGCAGAAGCCACAACGGAGGTTTTTTGCCTCAGACAGCTGGAGCCGAATAAGATGTATTTATCTCACTGGATCCTGATGAATGGACTGAGGAGACTCGGAGTTCAGGCAAAGCTCTGCAACATAGAACTAGAACAGAAGCAGAACGGACACTGGGCTTTTTGCCGTGTTCGTTTCAAAAGAAAGATTGGAGGAAAGTGGCGATTGTTAGTTGTCGGGCGTGAGTGAGTTCGCGACTTGCCGCATAAAAATGGCCGCCGCTCTGACCATCGTCTACGTTGATCTGAATGGGAATGTCCGTTCTACTCCTGTTCTATTTCTAGATGGGGTTTAAAAATGTACCACTTCTTCAATTCACTCAGAAGAGTCATTGGCATTCAAATGATGATCTACTCCTCATAAAGAAACCTATAAATACTTTTTTTTTAATTTCCAAAATGGGATAGAAGTTGGATTAAACCCCTCCGCTACATGTCTGATTTAATCTGTCCACTAATGCTGTGAGCGCAAAAATCCTATTACGTGATGTTGGAGCCCATGACGGTTCCCCTTCAGCTCTCCACATTAACGTCTGTGTGTAGCGGCGGTATGAATATTATGAGGCAATTTGAATCAGCAACTTTCTGTTGAACTTACACCGGACTGTTAACTTCAATCTTGACCAAGGTTCAGGTTAGTTAGGAGTTTATTGAATCGGAATTCAGCATTGAATCTGATTTTAGAAGTCTGAACGCAGTGGATCCCCTTAACACATTTGGGAATCACCAATTGGGAACTGGATCTGGCTTTCGGAACTCAACCCAACTCTTGATTGAATGAGCACCATGGGGAATGCAATGTTCACATGTTTTCATTTGATGGGACCACGTGGCTTATAAAATGTGATAACAGGTTTAAATGCAGCCAACAGTTATCAAATGTAATAACATATTTTGTGTTTAAAATGATATGTTCATCGCATTAAGTTCCCGTTTTCAAATTAAACTTCCAACAAAGGTTTATGTAGTTTTTAAAACTCCTTGGTTAGGCTTAGGAACAGATCTTGGGTTTGGTTAAAATAGGTACGTTTGTATGACGTTAGGAAGTACGTAAAACAAGTGACTTGGTGTATCCTGAAAGTATGGACGCACCGGTGCAACACACCTTTACTTCCAAGTCTTTTACTCTGTGATATCTAGAAACGCCCTTGTTGTGTTTGCAGTAAATCACAGTTACAAGTATGCATACATCGTCACGGACACTAAGTGATCTAAATATCAACCCTGCTGGCTCTGTGGTGCCTGACGATAAAGTGAAGGAAATCATTCGAGGACAAAACAGCCACAGTGTTGGAGTGAGAGTCGGGCTGGGTGGAGACAGAATAGAGTGCTTTTCTGACATCAGAGTCATCAACACAGGCTCGAACCTCTGTGCATGTGTGTGTGTGTGTGTGTGTGTGTGTGTGTGTGTGTGTGTGTGTTTAAGCCTCAGGCAGTGTGCAGTGATGATGACACAGCTTGTGAAGTGAAGTTGCCACCGCAGTGAGCATGAGTTGTAGTGTGTGTTTGTGTGTGTGTGTGTATCTCTGAGAAAGCATGTGAGTGTTTGGGAGGGGGGAGAATGGAACGGCCATCTGTCCAGTGTGTGTTAATCCTGCTATGATGAGAGCAAAAGCAAGGGCAACACACACACACAGACACACACACACACACACACACACACGGTTGGATTGGTGGGTGTATTACATGAATCAAAACCCCCTGCGGCTGTAGCGGTTGCAGAGAGATGCTGTGGGTTCCAATACTATCGTACTATTTAGTATGCCAGAAAGAGATTTGGTTTGTCCCAATACATAGTATGTCAAATGCAGTATGCCAGAAATACCAGGATGTCCATGCTGCATCCTGTCGCATTTTGCAGTATACAAGATTAGCCAGCATGTTTTTCTGGCTAATCTGACCCACAATCCTCTGCGCGGCGGATAAACGAGCAAGAGGGTGAAAGTTCAATGTGCAATGTCAGCAAGCTGGCATCCAGGACTCACGGAGTTGAGATTTTGCATTAACGACCAGGCGGTAACCTCTGGTTCTAAAAAGTCAAACAAATGCTGAAGTGCCTTAAACTAGCATTCTTTCTAATGGCCAGCAGGGGGCGACTCTTCTGGTTTCAAAAAGACGTCTATGAGAAAATGACTCTACTTCTCACCTGATTTATTACCTCAGTAAACATTGTAAACATGAGTTTATGGTCTCAGTCTCTAGTTTCAAGTCTTCTTCAATACAGCATGATGTTCATTTAGTAAATTATGGTCCATTTAGAGTCACACAGACCATAGAGCAGGGTATGCTTTAGGGCGGGGCTACCTTGTGATTGACAGGTTGCTACCACGTTATCCGATCTGGGAGTTGTCCATGTTTTCGTCTTACAACTTTTGACCCTTTTCACAGTAAGTTTTCAGTGCATTAAAGTTAACCGCAACAAAACTCCAAAACTCTCCTTCATTAGGGTCTTAATCAAAATGGCCAGATAACAGACACTTAACCCCAAAGGCTTCCTAAAGGATTACTCTCAAAATCCATCAGTTGTTCGTGCGATATTGAGCTAGATTGCATGGGATCAACAAAATTAATGGGGTCAGTCCTCCGGGGACCATGACTATTCATACCAAATGTCATGTGACTCCGGCTCTGCTGCTTGGATTATTTTGCGATGCGTTTCCAAAACAAAAATATAAATGATATTTCCAGAAACGGAGGTCAATCTAAGTTCAATCCTCTGTGGATTATGGATGTTTTCAGTAAGTTTTGATACTACTTGGTCACAAATGAGAGGTTGTGACCCAGGGTAGCGCTAAAGGTCAGCAGAATACCGAGGCCATTAGGAATCATCCTCTGGGGACAATGAATTTAACACATTCAGCAGACATCTAGCAAATCGTTTTGAGGCAACTTGCTCTGGGCCAAGGCCTTCAAGAGACGGTCCAATCAACCAACAGGTTGCAACCAACAGTATCCAACATAGATACAAAAAAAAGTTGGTGCAACTCATCAAAATCGGGTTTCCTTTTCTTCATTTTCTGTATAAGATTTGAATTTATTTTGTTTATGCCTTTAAGAATATATGAATATGGCACCACAAAAACAAACACTGCCAAGAGAGGACCAATGCGAACATACATACAATACAAACAAAAACAAAACCACACGTGCCCCGTGTGAAACGAGAAGCCAGCGCTGATTTATTCGTCGCGTAACTGCCGTACTTCAGTGACGTCACGTCCGCCGTTATTTTGACCCAAACCCCGGTCTTTAGTCTGAGGAGACGTTGACTTAGTTTCGGGTCGTGTCCAACTGTAACGGCAGAGGGTCTCTGGTCTGTGTGGCAATATGTAAAAGACCTGAGTGGATCCAAGCAGACTCTCAAATCAGACTCATGTGGCTCATCATCATCATCATCATCATCATCATCATCATCATCATCATCATCATCGCAGAAGAAAACAGTTTTTTTGAGGCAGACGGAGAGTGTGAATTGTGAAGTGCAGGAAAAGCTCCATGTTACGTATTGCTTCTGTTTAAGTGGAGCATCATACAGCTGCGAGTGTTTTTCTTCTCTTGTTAGTGTCTCTACATTTGGCCTGATTACCATCTGGACTGTTTTTTTTAACTCCGTCCTGCTGGGTCCTACTTTCCAATCAGGTCTCCCTTTTTGAAAATCAATTAATGAAAAGTCAAGTATTGGGAAATAGCTTTTCACCTGCGAATCCAACAAGTTACTGCCAGTGCAGTCACCTGAGACTCTACTACACAACAACACAAGTTCGTTTTGAAGGCTTTTATTGTGGCAAGAAAAAACAGAAAGTATTGAGTTTGCAAAACACAAAGCGAGGTTTTGTATGTGCGCGTGCTTCTGTCCGTCCTTGAGCTTTAACCAAACTGTGAGTTTCTCAGCAGCAACCACAGAAACACATGTGCAGCTTTACAGTCCTTGTGTCTGTGCGTGTGTGTGTGTGTGTGTGTGTGTGTGTGTGTGTGTGTGGTCAGGTTCTGATTGCTGACTGTGTGTGGATGATCCTCTGGAGTTATTTTCTTGGCGGGGAGCATCTCTTTGGGTTCAGACCCTCCGCTCCTCTCCGCTCCTCTCCGTTTCTTTCACTCTTCCTCTTCTCGTCTCTTCAACCGTCCCAATAGATACACACACACACACACACACACTTGCCTTTCCTATGGTCCACCCAGTTTTCTCACAAATGATTTCATCACTGAGGCATGCTCTGGCTCTGCTTCGCCGTGTGCCTGTGGATTTCTTTGTGTTCGTATGTGTGTGTGCGTGTGTTTTTGTGTCTGTATCAAACACGTGGTGGGCGGGTGTGTTTGCAGCGAGTGCTGTTCCTGGATTATTTGTGTTCATGTCTGGTTCTTTGCCCATGTTCTCTTGTAACTCTCATGCTGCACTCACATGGGACTCAGGCAGACGGTAAACCGGAGATCATTTTAGCAGACAGCGCCAGCACAGTCCATCCCGCGGTCGGGGACGCCTCGAGCGAACGCCTCGAGTGAACGCCTTCAAATTTGGCACTAACGTGAAAGATCACTGTGGCCTCACGTATACGTCCCGTTGTCGCCAAGGCGGTATTTCAGGAACGCCTTTCGTGAATTTAATCACATCTGGCGCATCCATTTGGATTGAAGGATGAGCTGATTTAGAAAGGTCGCTGTGAAAACACGTTTTTGGCCCCAACTCAAGAACTCATGGAGCTCCTTGGTAGCCGAGTGGGTACAGCGCAGCACAGCATGCCATGAACCGCGACGTCCGAGGTTTGTTTCCGGCCTCTGGACCTATTGTTGCACATCATAACCCTCTCTCTTTATCTCCCCCTATTTCAAAACCGTCCTCTGTCAAATACAGGCACGCAAGAGGTGTACCTACATAGTTTGAAGTGCAGGGCCAGTGGCGAAGCTGTGGTATTTCACGAGGAGTGAGAATGTGTCGGGACGAAGATGGATGTAAACTGCACCTTGACTGGTTGGCGGAGGTATCGAAATACGAGGCTGCGATGCTAGTTTTTGCCTCTCAGACTTGGCAAGGTGTGTTATAGAGATCGTGTGAGATACAGAGGGAGTGTCTGAGAAGAATATGTGATAGAAAGTCATAAACAGTTCCACTCGTCTGGTACTTGCATTCATTGCACACACCGCGCCTGAAGGTGCGCAGTCATTTTGTCGTGTCCCGTCGCTTTCTGCCAGGTGGTGCGGTCAGAGCTTCCTGCTCGGTATCGCCTGAGGCTGTTATTCTGCTTGGCAGATTTCATACACCCTCTTAGCCCCACATCTCTGGCATTTCATAGATTCGTCTTAGTTTTCTCAAGCTAGATGTAAATCTGCATATGGCTTTAGAGGCGATACAGAAGGTGGCTGTGTTTAACCCAAATCGTTACAAATCCGAGAAGACAAAGCAGAAGGAGCCGAACATGTTTTCCCCTGGTAGCTCTGATCACGCATTTTGATGTTGCAAGGCAAAAGATAATCTTCCATCAGACGCGTATATGCTAATGAGCTGCACAAGATAATTAATGTACACTCGGGCAGTCAAGAGCATTACATTAGGTTGCATGCATTTTATCTGGCAAATTTTCTTTCTTTTCGTCTAAAGTGGTTTATAATAACTAAAAATAGAAAGATTATACAATAGAAAAATAATTAAAAAGGAGCTAATTGTGATAAAAAAGATGAAACAGGAATAGCAAAGGAAAAGTCTCAGGGTCATTTGTTTTCTCTTGAAACTTCCAACTAAATTGAACTTAGACCTCGAATACGCCAGCCTCCACAAGGCATGTCCACTGGCATTCCAGCATTGGCAGGGGACAGTCAGGATGGTACCAATTCCCCCGAATGGAGGGGCAGCCCAGTTTGTGGGGTTATGTAACTCCTCTCTCTCACTCTACTGGCCCGTGGGTAAACATCGACAAAGCATGGCACAAATGCCAAGTTAGAAAATGAAAGCTGTGACTGTGGTAGCATCCTGTTCGGCTGCTTTGTGGGATGAGTGATGCTTTCGTTAATGCTCTTCATTATCCTCTACCTCATACATGGCTGCACATTTTGGTTTGAGAAATTGCACGGGAAGGAGTGTAAACGGCAGCAATAGAAACACTGCTGCATTCTCTGGGCAGATAATATGGCCGGCATAGTAAAAAGTCAATACCAGGGAAACATTGTCCATCAACTTTGACTGTGTCCGAGCACCAAACAAACCAAGGCCACCGCCTCTTGTCCCACCGGAGTCCTGCCCTATTTCCTGCAGTCCGCTTGTTTAAGTGCAGCTTGATCTCGGATGTCAGGATGGAGCCATGTCTCTGTAAAGTTGTGGGCACAGTCACCGACCTCCCATGGCTGAGTTGGCCTGAAGTCTTATTTCATCCATCGCATTTTTCTGGCACCGGACATCAGCCAAGAGGTGCTCCTTTCCTCTGTGGCATTTGGGGGGTGAAGCCCTTTATCCAATCCCCACGCTTCCTTTTTCTGATGTTGATGAGTGTATCTCAACATGCCACACGAGGCAAAAAGACTACAAATGGAAACAACACTGCAGCACACTTCATGGGAGCTACGGCACTACGTGATAGCGCATCTTCTCAGTACCTCGTCTGTCAGGCATCTTCGTTCAACCCCCTCCCCCTCTGCCGTTTATACCTTCATGATCATTTCCATTTGCCGGCTCTTTATGTCCTCTCTCCTTTAGTGCCGATCTTTATGGTTGAACGTGTTATTGTGGCAGCTTTGACGTACGAGGCATGTGCTGGGGTGTATTCAGGGCTTAGCAAGCTCACGTTGGGTGTGGTGTAAGGACTTGTGTGTGTGTGTGTGTGTGCTTACACAGTACAGGAAGCCATCCCATAATATGGCCAAGAGGCCGACAACACGGGATAGTGATTTCAGTCAGCATGGCAACGCTTTGCAGCCCCGTAACACACAATAGTGTTTTAATGCAGACCACATGTGATGGGGCTTACCATAGGGGCGGACACACACACACACACACACACACACACACACACACACACACACACACACTCACCCCTCTGCTGGCTGTAGGACACAGTGTATAATCAGGCTGCGGCCTGGCAGGGCCGGGTACAAACTCTGTAATAACACAGCGGCCCGTTGTCAGACTGTAATAAAGGCTCTATTTCTGCACACACGGTGATAAATGTGCTGTCGAGCTGCGTCAGGACGCAGAAGACGGAATGGCTTCTACTCCAAGTGAAAAATAACGCCCGCGTTGACTTCATCGACTCGGGTTGAAAGAGCAGCCGAGGATTCATGCGTTTCTGTTACAAACAACTGAACACAACTTTCTGAAAGGGTTTTTTTTTTTTTTCGGCGCCTATCAGGGGAATAGATTGCTCTTTGACTGATTAATACTGTACAGCTGGCTGACAAACTCTTCCTGTCATTCGTCACATCAAAACAAACGTATATTATTGTCATTGGGCTTATGCCAGCAGGATTGATGCACATTTCCATGTGCAGTACTCGGTGGTGGAAAGAGTATTCTGATCCTGAAAAGTAGAAATACAATTGAAAGTCCTGAGTCAGATGATGCAAAACACGTCACTTGTCAGACAGCAGAGCTCTGCTGAACTACAGGCTGAATGGTCGGCCTGTCTCTGCGACGGGGTCCCGAAACCAGACATCATTCCATCATCTCGGTAGCAAATATATAGAGTTCCTGAATGAAAATGTCCATAATGTCATGTTATCGGAAGCAGACATGCCAACCTTACCTCTTAAGGATTGGATTTAGAATCTAACATTTACATTTGCAAATGAAACTCAGTGTATCAGATCGATCAAATTAGGGAATCCTTCATTGATCTGGATTACTTGTGATATAATCTCTGAGGGCCTTTGTAATCTATATCTACGTGAATGTCCCCCCCCTATCTATTACATTTCTGGGGTTTTCTCAAGGTACCGGACCTCTGGGCAGCGGCTTATAGACTGACTCACAAAGTCTATTAACCTTTCGAGTGTAGCGAGTCATTGAGGAGACCTGTGTTCTCAGGCCTGAGGACTGATGAGGGTCTACCGAGGAACCCGAGGAACACGTGGCTCTGTTTGCTCAAACATGAGAGGAAGAATATGACTTTCATATCCCTCAGAGGCAGATAAAGCAAAGTCACCTCATGTGTATGGATGTTCCCATCGATCTGCAGCCTGCAGTGTGTGTGATAGTGGAGGAGGATGTGTGTTATGTCTTCCCTTCTTCTTCTCCATTCATCTTTTCATTCCTCTTTTCTTCTCCTCCCTTTACTCCTTTCCTCTTCTTTCTCTTTGTTTCCCTTGTCTCCTTTTCTTTCCTCTTTTCTTTCTTCCTTGTCTGTTCTCGTTTTGCCTCTCCTTTCATCTCTGCCTGCTACAGAATGACATTCCCATGCAACGCAACCGTCTGCGCCTCAATTACGCTTTGAGGGAAACATCTCTTCTCCCAGATTGTAAACACGCGGTTAAGATTCTAAGTTGTAACAAAACAAAAACACAACAAAGCTACTCGGTTTGGCTTCATTCAAGTAAGTACGATTGTTACGTTATTTAAATCATGGACACAAATGAAAACCTTGTCAACGTTGATTTTCGGTTTCACACGGGACACGAACGACAGTCTCCCGGGTGGCTTTCACCCCCGACCTCCTCCATGCATGGACGTCCACGGTTTCTATGATCAGAAACATATTCGTGAAATGACAAAAACAAACATAATGCTGGAGGAAAAACATCTCGGAGTGTTTTGTATGGGAACCTTTTCTTCCCTCCTTTTTTTATTCTCTTTCCTTCAACAAATTTCCCCCTGGGGATGAATAAAGTATCTATCTATCTATCTATCTATCTATCTATCTATCTATCTATCTATCTATCTATCTATCTATCTATCTATCTATCTATCTATCTATCTATCTTCTCCTTTTTCTTCTCTTCTTTGCTTTTCCTTTATTTCCTCTTCCTCCTCTCCCCCTCTTTTTCTCTACTTTTACCCCTTTTCTCTTTCTTTATTTCTACTTACTCTCCTCTCTTCTTCAGTTGACTCTGTTCTATTTAAACGGGCCATGTTCCTCTTAGCGTTGCTTTGACCTTATTTGAGGATCTCTATGAAGTGTGTGTGTGTGTGTGTGTGTGAGAGAGAGAGAGAGAGATAGATAGATATTGGGGGGGGGGGCTGGCGATGAATGATGCTCCTGTGTGAAAGCCATTGGACCATGACTATACCGTAGGTGATAGAGACCTAGTAACATCAATCATACACACTCACACGCTCACTCCCTGCTCTCGTTATTCCCAGCAGAAAGGCTTTTCTTGATTTTTAATAAAGGATATGTGCAGAGAAGGTCAAGGTTATTCAATTGTTGGCCATTCATCTCCACTTTCTGCTATCCCCTGACGCGCGCACACACACACACACACACACACAGATCTCTCAATCTTAACTCTTGGCCTTTGCACCTTGTCTGTGTGTGTGTGTGTGTCTGTGAGTGTGTGTGTGTGTGTGTGCGCGCGTGCTCGTCGGTGTGAACAATGCAGCCGTCGTCTCTGGCTTGTCTGGTTATCCATCACCGGCTTCATGTAGTTCTGCTGCTATCTTCTGCGTATTTCACCCACTGCGAGAGTCTCGCGCCGCGTTCAAGAGGTGCCACCGATAATATCACTTACCGTTTTATCAGGCGACTGTTTGAACTCAATACAAACCTAAATGCTGTGGAAATTGGAAACTGAATTCACCGCCAGTGGCAAGATAATACCAGCGCCGGTGCACGTGATATAATGTGCGCTGGAGTCTTGTGAAAGGCAGCTGTGGCGGGGCAGAGTCGATATATATGGAGCGCAGAGGTTATTGTGGAGAGCATTTTTAATCTGTTCCCTCCGGGAATGAGAGCTAGAGATTTGTAAAAACTAACAAAATACAGTGAATTATTTGAGCATATATTGGAAATTCAATCTGCCTCGGTGTCCTAATCATTGTGTGCCGGGCATGAGGTACCGGTAATATGCTTCGACCATCATAGGATGATATGTAACCTTACACACAAATTCAGTTCACAGTAGAGGGTAGACATCTTCTTTCCATAAGTAGAAAAAGCTCTGACATTTATAATAACGCATATTACTAAAAACGTCCATAACTCACACAGACAGTGAGTGAGTGAATACATGATGGTTGTATCATGTATTCCATGGTGAATGCATGATGCTTGCAGAAAGCAACAGAAACGCATATAATACAACCGCTGCCATGCTGGAAAAACATCGATCATTGCTTATATTTATTACAGTAAGTGATCGGACATTCAACTGGATTGAATATGTGTAAAATAAGTTCATCACGGACATTTAACAGGGCTATTTTATTGATGAAAAGTGTCAGTACCTGTACGAACTCTGTCACCAGCCGGAATGTTCTGCAAAACCCTGAATGACACATTTTTACTGCTCACTTTCAATGACTTTTGAATGTATTTTAGCCACGTCAGCAGTAAAATATTTCATCATTTGCTGTTCCAATTGGCACAGAATTGTTTGCAGACATTCATTGTCCACAGAGGACGCATCAACCCAATGACTATCGTCATCCTCTGACTTCTTCTTTCGAGCACCATCTGGTTGATATTTTTGGTTTTGAGTCAAATGTCTGACGACCATTGCCTTCCATTCCTTCAGTTCCTTCGTCAGGTCGAAATTATGATTCGTTCGAACATGTTTGAGGTGTGCTAGCATCACAGAGCAGCTAGCACGGGCCCGTTTAGTGACCGTCACATTGTTACTGTCAGATTGTACCTCATGAAGGTCTGCTTTGCAGCTTTGTTTGTGGAATGCATGGTGTGATGACGCAGTCTGGTTTGATGCCAGAAGGCAGCAAAGGACATTTGATTGAACAGTGAAAATATATGAGAGGTTTTAAAATGTTAGTAGATACATCTCATGCAATCTGAGTTAGGCGGGGCTGCTCTGCACTGCCTTTTTCACTGGTGTTACCTCATAAAAATGAACTTTAGTTCACGTCCCACTGTGGCAGGGTGTAACTTTCTTCCACTCTGATATTCACAGCTGCTGAAGCAAACTAAATACATGTACAGAATTCAAATTAGCATCTTTTTTATTGATTCCCAATTTAACGGGAGAGGCCTGTGTCTCAGCTGAACAGGGCAAAAACTTTCATCATAAACTTTGTACGTGTTTGATTTTGCTTTGTTGAATAGGCTTCCAGTAAAGAGATGACGCCTCATGATCTGTACACAGTTTGTAGCTTGTTCAGCGGCTCTTTGATGTAGAATGTGAAGGCTAACTGGTGAAAACGCCGCCTTTAATTGGGCACATTAAAGTGCTTCAGCGGATGGATTCAAATAAAAGGCGTTTTGAGAAAGTGAGAGTCCCCGCAACCACGAGAGGTCCTTGAGCATGCAGCCAACACTGGCCGACAAGATCCAGCAGAATGATCAACAGTCTGACGGCAGTGAGCAATGCAATCTATTGCTTCTGCTTGGAACGGCATTACGTTTTCTTTTGGCGACAATACTAGTTCAGAAATAAACCCATCATGTTTGGGCTTAAAATAACCACAGTTAGGTTTAGGCAACAAACCACATCGCCATGTTGAACACCAGTCTCGTGGTTAAAGTCCTGTGTTTGTTGGACTCATCCACCTCCCCTCCTGCCCACCATGAGCGCTCTTCTTTTGTATTCAATGCTACGCCGCTTGGTCTGACCGTTGCACAGCCAAGTGGATGTGTGCAATTTGTGTGTCCACCACGAAAGTAGGATCCTAATCGACGTTATACAATTTATACACAATTTATACGTTCTATACGTTATACACACGCATTTGGAATGCGTGTGGACGGACTAAGGGGTGCACACGCACTCACTCACGCACGCACCCGCGGGAGGCATGGCGTGGTTCTCCTGGTGGAGTTAACCGAGCGCAGAGAAAATAAACCTCCTTGCAGTCGGATGAAACGATCGGTGCCGGCGAGTTTAGAGTCTAGATTTGAATGCAGGGGAGGGGCTTGACTGGCCAGTGTGTTGTGCATAGTTGTGGATTTTACGGTTCATTGGAATGAGTCATTGCCGTGAAGCTGTGTTTTCTAAATATGGTCATCTAAGACTGTATAGGCAGGGAGCGGTGTTATTCTTGGAGGACTTTCAAGCCTGTGAATTTTTATGATTTCTTTTTCTTTTTTTTCCAAACATGTGTGTCTTTTCACATGAGGGAGGGCAAGTGATGTCACGTCTGAACAACTCTCCCTCCTTTAACACTCTGATTCCTGATGCAGTGTAGTGAGAGGGGTTAAGCTGACCGTACGACGACGGCGTTCAGGAGATAAAAAGAGTCTGAAGTTCCTCACAGTCGATTTGGGTTACGGGTTAGAAGTTGTTGTTTAGTTACAAACGGCAACATTTAGTTACGTCCTGTTGTTCCTGGCGGGGATGTCGCTCTCAGCTGACTCCACGCCGTCACTGGAAGCCTTTGTATGGGTGGTTGTGGCTGTTTTCCGATTTGTGCAGTCCAGTGGTTACTGAATGTCTGTCTTGTTGTAGCGCAGGAGAGAGAAAATCAATACAACAAGGCTTTGTTTTTTTTTCCACGCGTCCTGTAAAACACACCGACCTGTCGGTTTGACTCCAAACTTAATTTTCTTATTTTTCTTTTCTTTCAGGGGACTGGACAGTCTACTTAACTTTGGTGGTGTAGTTCAGTCGGAGAGGGAGACAGTCGGGGCGTAACGTCACACTGCCTGCTCACATCTCTGCTGTTACAACTTAAAAGCTAATTCCGGCGTAATTAGATTTCATGTTGCCATTAAAGCGCATTAAGTTTAAAATATGCTGATGCGTTAGCTGCGTAGCTGCAGTGTGACACTGTAGAATAGAAGTCCAGTGTTTGGCAAAGGCTCCTGGGAGCTGTAGTTGGAGCTCATTTCTGTCCTCATAAAATATGTATTTAATGTAGATTTTTTTGAATATATATTTAAGTTATTAAAACTTGCACTGCTTACAACTGTACTCACTAAAGCTAGCAGTGTTCGTCCGCCTCCTGCTTGTCTATTGCTGGTTTCTTGGTCTCTGCCACAAGTGTTCATCAGTGAAATAGCATGAAATCCAGGGACCCTGGGGGGCCGCTGAACAAAGTGCTAATCGAAACATTCCTCCATTGTGTCCGGCCAATTAAATGAAATTGACGTTGACTCAACCATGTGACAAATTGATGTTCTGGCTTCTTTGAATAACAAAGTACCACCTGACTAATCGCTCATTGGTCATCTTACTGTCGGAGCCATTCATATTTAATGATACGAGTGTTTCATTCTTTAATTCTATTTTTCTACAATGTTTTATTAATGTTTGCAGCTTTGTACTTCTTGCAAAGCAAAGCAAAGAAATATTAATTATGATGTTATTAAGGCAACACCGGTAATATCGGAAGATAAAATCGTGTAATAGCTGGAAATCTAGAAGCCGGATGCAGATATCGCCAACACATGTCCCGAGAGAACCTATTGTCTTCGTAAGTGTCTGTTTATGACAAAGAAGATGTTTGTGTTCCATGACTATTGTGTGTGACAGAGCTGGGCGGTAAAATATGTGTTGGGTTAGCGTTTATGGTCGACCTCTGAAGGCGGTGACAGAGAAAACAGGAGATTTGTACCTTCATTACCTGAAGACATGTCTGTCTCTCTCTCTCTCTCTCTCTCTCTCTCTCTCTCTCTCTCTCTCTCTCTCTCTCTCTCTCTCTCTCTCTCTCTCTCTCTCTCTCTCTCTCTCTCTCTCTCTCTCTCTCGTGCTCTCTTTCCATCCATTTGTCTGTCTATCCCTCATGCATCTGTCTTCTGTACGCCATCAATTATTCACCCGGAGCAGATGAATATTTCAAAGGGTGCCGGACTCTCTTCCTCTACCTCATCCCCTCGTCCCTGTCTCCGTTTTATCTCTCCGCTCTCTCGGTCTCGTCTTCCTCATCTGTCTCCGCCTTCATGCTTCCTCTGCCGCCATCACCCTCTCATGCTGTGTGTGTGTGTGTGTGTGTGTGTGTGTGTGTGTGTGTGCGTGTGTGTGTGTGTGTGTGTGTGTTGGCCTCATGTCTGCAAGTGTGCACATAAAGTATGCGTGTCTTCTTCTGTCAGGCTTTTTTTGGAGAGGATTAACGGAAGAGGCGTTTTTGAAGTGATGGTTTGTTGGGGCTGTCGGAGGCCACTCCAGTCAGCTCCTCATTAACTATGAATGGGTTCTACCTTTCGCATCTTTTCATAGGCCAGTTTTTCACTTAACCAAGAAATGCGCGAGGAGAGCCACACCGCGGCTTTGTCCCGACTCTATTCCTTAAGCTTGAAACTTTAATTGTAAGGACTGGCCTGAGTGTTTGAGATAATGAGAAATAACGATGAAGTATTTTACTCATTACTCAGATTATTAACCACTTATTGGATAAGTATTTTTGGATGTTTTTAATGACTCAAACATTAATTATACTTTTAATAAACAGGACAAAAAGTAATCAAAACGTAATCTTAGAAACGGACTCAGCGATTCGCACTGTTGTCTCACAGCACAGAGCGCTTGGGTCTGAATTATCCAGCTGACTGGAGCCTCTCTTCATGTTCTCCACATGTCTGTGCAGGTTTCCAGCCTCCTCCCACAGGACAAAGACATCTTTCACTGCAATGTGAAAGAATTTGAGTGTGAATCTGTCCGTATGTGTCGGCTCTGTAATGGACTGTCTCTCACTGTGTCAGGCTCCATCCCTCTCCATTCCCACCTGAGGGACAGGTTCAAGGCTCGGTTCAAGCATTTGTAAATTGCAGAAACGTATTTTTCTTTTGTTGTATGTAAAATGTACACGATACAAATGACTGACACTCATTGGCTGCTTTCTAGCCTTCACTTTGACTCATCTATTTGCCATTGTTCTGAAGACCCGTTATTCCAAAACACCAATAGTCTGAAAAGTGCCCCATTGGACCAAAAGCCCTTTTGTCCGATAGTCCGTTACCCCGACAATAAGTCATGAGAAGTGAGATTGGTCCGGGCGAGGGTAAGGATATCAGGGTAAGCCAATCGGAAGCGAGAGTAGGGCGGGTCAGGCCTCCTCCGTCCTTCTGTGTGCTAATGAGCCAGAATGTGCTTTTGTTTGTTGCAGGGACGATGTGTACTTTCAGTGGAATGGGTCCTTGGTTTTCGGGGTAACGGGCCATCTGACAAATGGGCTTTTGGAATAATGAGCCATCGCACAAACCAATGCCAGACCCATTTTTGTTGGGATGAAGCATTTTATACCTCTTAAATCTAGGAAGTCACCTCTACAGAGACCATTTGAGAATCATTCATCACATAATGTACAGTGAATGCAATATTGAATTTTCACTCTTCAAACCTGCCGTCTTTGGTTTTCCTGTGAACAGTGTATGACATTAGATGTTAAAGTGCACACATGCGATACTTAATGACTTCATTCTTTGTTCATTTTGTTTTGTTTTCGTTAAGAACTATGCATTCTATTATCATTTTATGTTTAAATCTCAAATGGGAAGTGAGATGTGGGTTTCATTTTGAGAAATGTAAGCGTTAAAAACACTACTGCAGTAATTAGACGAATATATCATACACCCCACAGTATTCATGCGTCATCTTCAGCAAGAAACCATTGAGATAAAATGCATAGTTTCCGTCGTCGTCATCAATAACATCATCATTTGAGTCGGGCACAACAGCAACATGGCTGGAATATTCTGTCTTCTAATCTGGGATTAGAGCCAGAGGATCAAACTGTGATCATCGGGGGGAGAGACGGGAGAGATGGAGAGAACAGGAAGAAGTGAGGGAGGATGAGAGATGGCTCCGAAGAGGAGACAAAACAAAAGGGCCTGAGCCTGCCCTTTTCTTTAGCACTGCTTTTGTTAACCTCTTTCCAACCTCACGTGTCTGTGAGTGTGTTCATGTGTTCTCTGTGTGTGTGTGTGTGTGTGTGTGTGTGTGTGTTTTATTGGCAGGATTCTAGCATTTGCTGTGGCTGTGTCCGGCTGCGCTGCAATCTGTTTGCTCTCCCTCGTTCTCTCTCGTTGCAGCACATTTGGCCCTGACGCGCTCTTAATCTCGTACCGACTGATGATGATGATGATGATGATCATGATGATGATGGTGTGTGTTTCTTCTTTGCTCCCTTTAAGGTCCATTCTTAAAGAGTGATCCAATTATAGTACCGGTAATAGTAATATGTGACGGTCACCAGCGGCTGGCGAGCTGCCGTTGTCGGCAGCAGCGGCGAGGATCGAGAGGGCAGAGGATGCAACGATAACCATCAGTATCCAGAAACGTCTTCGGCCAAAGTTGAACTCCCAAATAGTTTCCGCTCACTTTCTTTCACAGCAAAAATAGATGAAGCTCACTCTGTTTGCTTCATTTTATTGTCATTTCATCTAATTTGATCTATTGATCTGTTGCATTTAATCTCATTAAGTGCTTTATTGTAACTGGGTTTAGCTTGCTTCGACTCTGTTAAGCGCATTGTCGGGTTTAAATAAAAAATAATCTCATTACACGCCTTCTTACCCAGAAGACACAATAAGAATTAGTTTCACTCCCTGTTTGTCTCGCTGCCTGTCTGATCTGGCAGCGTGCCAGTGCGGCACACACACACACACACACACACACACACACACACACACACACACACACACACACACACACACACACACACAGTAACAAACCGAGGCATGCTGCGATGTCTTCAGCGCCCATGATGATGACGTGTGTGTGTGTGTGTGTGTGTGTGTGTGTGTCTCTTTCCATTTTCACCTTTTCCTTCTATGCAGCAACAGAATGGGATTACTTTGACTGACAGGTGTGACCGGTGTTCAACCCACACACACACACACGCGCGCACACACTCGAGCCAACAATGTGATTATTACAATTGCCATATGAATATGTCATGTTGGGGTCGCCATGGCAACAGTGACATGCACTGCATTACCTTGACACGAGTGCGACGTCATGTTTTATCCACTCGGAGGGAAATTGTTATTCTGCCACCAGTGTTTCCTTCATTCGAGGCTCAGTCTGACATACTGACTGAGAACATTTACAGTATTCATGCATAATACCAATATATTGATTGATTTATATCTGCAGTACGGAGTTGGTTTCAGCACAAGGAAGCATTAAAGGGGAGGCCACACGCGAGCTCTATTTTTATCAAACTAAAAGGGAAAATAACCCACTTTAGCTTAAGGTTGAATAATGTAGACGACTGTGTGCTGCGTGTCTGCGATGCATGAATGAGACGGTTCTCCATTTGGCCGAGCTGGTGAGTCTTATGTTACGCAGCAGCAAGGGCAAGAAAATCTACTTAGCCGGAGTGCAGGATGCAGATGATGTGGCAGGTGAAACGTTAGATCTCTTTCAGCTGCTGATGAAACAGTATAGCAGGGCATGATGCTGTGGGACAACTTCCTGAGGAGGGTTTTAATAAGATGAGCAGGTGAATTTCAGGTGTTGCAACATAATAAACGTGTTAACTATGATTAAAGTCGCTCGGCATTTTGGGAAATGCTTCTCTTCGTTGTCTTGCAGAGTTGTTGTATGTTTTGTGGGTTGAGAGTCGGGGAAAAAGTTGACTTAGCTTAGCATAAATGCCGGATGCAGCTCGCTTGGCTTTGTTTGGCAAGAAATGGTGCTTTTACTATATCTCTTACCCTAAAACCACGAATCCGATTTATTTTATCATTATTGATTTAAAAGCCAAGAGAAAGAGAAAAACTCACTGACACACGCTTAAATAGTGTATCAGGGACCCACAATTCACTTTGTTGATCCTCTATGCAGATGCTTAATTAGACGTCCAATTAGCATCATCTATCATCTCTGAAGGACATCTCGCAATCTGTATTTGATACAAGTACATGAGGAATATTGAACATGCCAGAAAAGGGAGCAGAAAATCATTGAAACGGCTCGATATGAACGTCGTGTTCGATTGAGCCGATGCACCTTTGTACTGTCGCAGCAGCTGTGATTTAGTTCTTTCAAAGTTGTTTTTCAGAAAAACGATGTCAGTTTTCCAATGTTTTACCTTGTTGGTGAACCAATTTTATTTTATATGACTATTCCATTCATAATTGCCTAATCTGAATTGATTTAGATGTTTTTCATGTTGGAGGGTTTTTCCGATGATTTTTCATGCATCTCTTTGTTTTCGAGGGGGGGGGGTCACAAGATAACATTTTGAGAAGAAAGCTGTTTAAGTTGTGGCTGTAGTTCAAGGGCAGAAGCGGGTCAACAACACTGCAATTGCTCAGTTTGATGCAGATTTCTTGTTGTGACGTTTTATTGTTATTATCACTGGATATCAGACTAAACCTCTGTCTTTCCCCCCCCCACCTGTATGTTTCCTGTAGGTTAACAGACCTGTCAGGCATCCTCACAGATGGACCAGTAAACTACAAGTATAAAACCAAATGCACCTGGCTAATAGAAGGATAGTAAGTATCACTGTGTGTTTCCCTCCTCTGTCATCATTTATCTTACTTTGTGATAAACTGTGATATTTCTTTCTATCTGGCTGAAGGGCTTCCGATAAAGAGAGCTTCTTTTTTTTTTTTTTTTTTACTGTATAACTAGAAGCAGTTTGTCTTCGTATGTATTGTGGTCCATTGCTTTGTGCTCATTTACTGCTCAGAGATGCATGCACACAGAGATAGCTAATGCTGTGTACATTTTATCACTAACTGAATGACACCTGTAACAAAACATCTGGAAAGAATACATTGCGTTACAATCGCTGTATACTCCGGGATGTCAGATTTGGCTGCAGATGTTCATTATCTCCATGGAAAACATTGAAGGAAGGTTCAGGCTCTGTAGAATATTTGAAAAGATGATATCTTTAGCTAAATCAAGTCCATTTCATGCATATAGCCTAAAATCCTAAAACTCAAATTTGAAATATGGATTAAATGCCACGAACTCCAGATGTCTACGGCCCACTGAGGATGAATGAAATCTCTCACTTTTTGCACCACCAGCAGGTCAAAAGCTCCACTTAAATCACATCTATTGCTTTCAAAAATGCATTGTTCCATACCTGCATGTTCTTTTGTCTCTATTTCACGTATCAATAATAACACACTTCACTGCCTTCCATCTACTATAGCTCACTCATAAGTAAATGCACTCTTTGGCTAGAGAACAACCGTGTCTTTGTTCTTGTGCAACTGGATCCACTGGTACTAATTTGTCGCTCCCATTTACTCCCAGTTTGCTTGCATAGCTCAGTTTGCACACGAGAGTTGCTTCTGGCGGTTCTCAGAGCTTTGGTCTCACAGAGCTTTATAGGCCTTTGTTCAAACTATTGGGTACGCCTATATATAGACACAAATTAAAGGGACGTTTGACACTGGTTACTTTTGGATCAAATAGATTGTCTGTTTTTGCAAAAGCAATTTGCCACATTGCCTTTAGTGTCGATATTCATGGTCCCCAGAGGATGATTTCTGATGACTTTGTTTTTCATTTAGTGCCACCATTAGGTCAGAAAATGACTGTCCGACCAAGAATCGAATCCAAAAAAAAATCTTATTTTGAACTTTCGAAAAATCTTCTGAATATTGATCTAGAGCCAAGTGAACATATATCTACTTTTAACTTTTCTCCAGCATCATTATCAGATCAAAAATCCCACTTGTACACAAAAAATATCGAAATGAAATATTATATTTATATAAACTCTCGACATAACATTTACTGAGCACATGCATGTGTCCAGGAGGATACATCCTTGCAGCATTCCCTCTTGTGCGTTCCTTTCCACTTTCAGTCCCATGTCCAGAATAGCAAAATATCTGCATATTGCTTGTTTGAACACTTATTATATTTACATGGACATTAGTCTCCTGGTTTTGAGGATACTGAGGCAGGTACAATAAACACTTTTAGCATATTTCAGAGTTCTGAAACCATCCATTATCTTTTTCTAAAGATGGCGATTTATTGGAGGGGGTTATGAAACCAGAATATACACCAAAAAAGACCATAATTGGGATAATAGTGCACATGGAAACACACCTTTTGCAGCGTCTCGGAGACTTGTGAAACCACGATGACTTCATCACAGCGAAACATATTTTCTGAGGCACTGTGTGTCAATTTGTGATCACAGGCGAGCATGAAATGAAGCATATAGGTAATCTATATTCATCAGATGTATTTTTTATCGTACCCATCTGTACTGTGTTCTGTCTCCTCTCGCTCCCTGCCTCCCAGTCCTAATGCAGTACTCAGGCTGCGCTTCAATCACTTCGCCACAGAGTGCAGCTGGGACCACATGTACGTCTACGATGGAGACTCCATTTACGGCCCTTTGATTGCTGTCTTCAGGTGAGCGTCCGCCAGTAGGAGGAAGCTGTGAGAGGGGAGCGAGGGGGTAGCTCAGGTAGCCTTTGGCACGGCTTCAATAGCTCCGACAATTTTTCCCTTATGCAGTCAAATGACTCCACATTTAGGCAAACAAAGGGCCTCATAATTAACATAGTACCACAATGCAGCAATAATAGAAAGAAAATATTGCAATTACTCACATCAGCCCTGAAAACCACTTGTTTCTGGAGCTTTATTGCATATATTCAATTCCCCCCCCCCCCCCAAAGGACAATCTACAAGCATGTGGGTGGCGCTCTTTCATTCCACAAGAATTCATTAAAAAACAGCAATGCCACAATAATTTAACAACCCCCTTATCTCATGTTGAGAGTTCAGTTGCTTCCAGGATATGAAGGAGCTAATTTGGCCTATTCCAACCAAGGAAAGATTATCTGGCATTTGAATATACAAAGCCTAGACTTGCGTAGCATAATTACCAACAATAAATAAGCTCACATTGTTTATTATAGATGGGTCCATACTTGTGTTGGGGAAAGAAGGCTATGGTCGCCGCAGGGAGGAGGCTTTGAGTCGGATTCATTTTGGACGAGGTGCATTTATTAAAGGAGACAAGCGGAGCAAATAAGAAACCACCAACCCCCAACTGTAAAACCTCATCAAACAGATAAAAACCAAATGTGACTCTGCACTGCAATGGTGTTTTACTTTAAAGCTAATTACCGTCATAGTTTTAGTGGGGCATGCAATTGCTGAAATGGAATCTTTTTTATCTTATAGCTCTCCAGTGGTGCTTTTAGATCAGAGTGCATAAAATAAAGCAGCATTTCGAAATGCTTTTACCATTATTACTTACTTTTTATTACTTATTTTGGGGCGGTTAGGGTTACTGTCTATCTTTCTTCTGTCTCATTGTCTTTCTGTCTCTTTCTCAGTGGTCTAGTAGTACCAGAGACGAGGGGCAATGAGACGGTCCCGGAGGTAGTGACGACGTCCGGCTACGCTCTGCTCCACTTCTTCAGCGACGCTGCCTACAACCTGACCGGCTTCAGCATCGCCTACTCGTACGTCCAGACGTCAAAACGCCTTTCACTCTTTTAATCATCTCTCTTCCCCCTTCTGAGTCTGGTATTTAAATGTCTGACAAACCCATTGTACACTACATGCCCCGCACCAATCAGCAGGCAAAGTTAGCAACTGATGGTGATGAAAGTGGATCAACTAGCATCTAAAGAGACATATTATTTTACCCAGGAGTTGGTGGAGACCACAAAAAGAGTGTGCATTTTGAACATATAACTATTCATCAAATGGATGACACTGTAGCTGGATGTGTAAGTAGGTAGCTGTTTGGTAATACCAAAGCGAATTGTTAGCTTGCTGTGGAGGGGACAAACATGTCATGTAGCTTTCTGTACATAGTGCATAAATAGTTCCTGAGTTACTTAAAGAACATTATCGTCTTCAGCCGATATGCAATGTTGCAAGTTATAAAAAATGAAATAAAAAAAGACACTTGAAAGATTCAAGTATGTCGTCCTTTAGACCTCTGAAACGTCACATCAGCATCAGCTGAAGGATATTGTGAATTTGCTTTGCACAAAGAGCATGACGGAATATCAAGAGATCGTCAACAACCATAGATGACGGCAAATAATACAACATAAAACATGAAAATCGATAAAGAACATCAGTTGCAAGTAGAAGTGCAGACTTCATACCAGTGTTTGAAGCTTGTGAAGCAGCTGGATGCGGTGCCTCTTTCAGCCTTCGCCCTGAAGATACACGTATATATTCAGGTCGTACAAGATGCAGTGGATCTATGCTATGATCCTGTGAGCTAAATTAATGAAATAAGCTGTAGGTGGCTAATGTCATTACATACATTTAACACTTGACCTGTAGAAAAAAAGCAATGCCGGAAACATAAAACTCTTTGATCGGTCTCCTTAATGAGTCCAATTAAGAGGATATTGAACTGGGGAACCTCCGACCCGAGAATGAATAACTGGGACACTTAATGGAACCGAGTCATCGCTAATGAAATTTGTTTCACCTGTTCCTGCTAAAATGAATCAAAATGTCTGCTGTTAAAAAGGTCCGTTGTACCGGCTGCCTGAAGGTATGCAATGGTTTTATCCTGTTTAGTTAATGATAGTTTGTCCGTGCATCCTTTCAGATGACTTTTGCTAAAAAGAAAACCTCATTAGCATGAGGCAGAAGCAGTGCTTTTATTATACTTAAAGCAACTAAAGGTGCTTTTGAGGAAAGATGGTGCTACATTTAGTAAATGACCCTCTTCATCGTAAAAAAAAAATGCTCAAATAAAAAATGGTTTCAACTTGAGCTGCTTCATGCAATCATCCAGCTGCTATCTAAGCGCAGTTAGCCAAAGCTAACGCTAACATTAATGTCTCTGCAGTTGGTACGTCAAAAAATGTGAGACGGTTTGCTCCAAAATGTTAACGTACATTTGGGTTGTTTTAAGCCGTTTGGACAATAAAGCACAGTCTTCGTTGTACTGCTTTTGTTTCCCAACCTTACTCAAAGGTCACTTGTACAGAACAGTACAGTACTGTGCGTCTGTATATACGCCATGTCACCACATCTTACCCACAGACACACACCAGGCTGCTTTGCGCCAGTAGTGATGGGTCATGATGGAAAATGTAATATGGGTATGTAAGGCTAGGGTTGGTTGGTTGGTTGGCACGCAGCTATTTTCTGGTCACAGAAACTAAAATGGAACATTAAGATGTTTTATTTCTTTATCCCTCACTCAGCATATCTACCGAAGCAGAGAAGGAAGTCTCTGTCCTTCTGTGTGTGTGTTGTTATCCAACTTCTCCTTGCTCTGTTAGCTCTGTTAGCTGGCCCGGCGTGGCATGCTTCAGTGCATGTTAGTGCGTGCGAGTGTGCCTCACTGGTTAGCTCACGGCCTCTGCACTACCCGAACGGAGAGCGCCGTTGCGGAAGAGCAGCATCCGCCCTGCGGTCCCCCCCCTCAGGTAAACGCCGTTAGCTCCGACACCACTTTTGCTGTAGTTCGCACTGTTCGTGCCGTTAGCACCGTTAGCACCGTTAGCACCATTAGCTGGCGTTTTGCCGTCGCCATGTTGAGAGCTGTTGAGAGGCAATCTACACGCTCCCAATCTCAGATCCTGCATCTCATTATTTTCAGTGTTTTTTATTCCTACTGATGAATTAAATGTTTTGTAACTTTAGCATCTTAACATTGTGCCAACCAAACCCAACGTGATGGGGTTGGTTGGCATAAATTACTTTAATCCCCTCATTTTAGAAAAAACATGTGTCTACATTCAAACATATATTGGTAGCTGAGACCTAAACCTCTCATTCGCTGCTGGTTTGAATATTCTGTCAGAAATTATACCTGAGAAATATGGCAGAGAGTGAAAAGTGTGCCAACCAACCCCGGTCTCCCCTACGGAGGAGTGAGCACAGGTTACTGCACAGTCCACGGCCTCGAGGCTCTCAGCGCACACACACACACACACACACACACACACACACACAAACACACACACACACACACTGAGGATAAGTGTTGTCATGCCGACCCGCTTGTCACAGCAGCAAAGCTTTTTGTGTAAATGAAAAGATGATTTTCTACCTCTGGTCCTTGACTCCTACTGTCACTCTGTCTCTTTCAGAATCAATATTTATCTGATATTGCAGAGAAATAGCGCGTGATGTTTGGCAAATCAGTTTGGTCATTATGTGCCATTTCATTTTTCCCTGTTATTATAGGTCCTAGTTTGGGGAACATGTAATGATCCCTCATTTTCAGTCTCCTTTGTGTCATTTTCTTTATGTCCTTCTAGCTGAAGCATCTCTCGTTGTTCCCTTTTGAATTATATCGGTCTTGCTCCATCTCTCTTATTGGCTCTTTGTATCATTACATTTAATTGGCAGACACTTTGTCCAGAGCTACTTTCAATAAGTGCATTCAGACTCGATAGGAACAAGAGGTACAAATCGGAGAAGCACCCCCTCTCAAACAAACAGCTGAGTTTAGTGCTACAGCACATCTGCTTTCTTGTGTTAATATTGTATCATGGATCCAATGGGTCACTATTATTGTTATGTTGAAGTACGTTTGTGTCATGAAGCCGGTTAACTCTCAAACAAATGGTAAAAACATGGTATAAGTGCAATAATACACCCTGAGGTGTCTTGACAATTCCTCGGAGTTCATTATTTTTGAATATCAAGACTGTTGATATTCTGTAAAAGTCCAACATCCACTCTCCTTTTAGCTCTGCTTTGGTCTCCTCCAACTCCTGAGAATCTATCTGACTCTTTAGCAGTTTGTTGTTCCACTTTCTTCAACAGCTGATTGTGTCTGTCTGCGTTTTGGTGCTGTGCAGGTAGTGAGTTTAAAAGAGCTCGTTTTCTGAAAAACAGTGAAAAGTGATGAATGCGACTGAACCGTATACCGCGAGTACGAAAAACCAAAACTATCAGATAAAAGTGGCAAAAAGAGCTGCAGAGATGAGTCTCCAGGGGCTCAGCACAAAAAACACTTTCATATTACATAGAGTTAATTTAATTCAGTGTTAAAACGTCCATCTCAAAGCTTTGGGTTCATCTCAAGAAATCTGTCTCAGTGGAGAATCCTCTGAGCCCACGGTGCCGCGTATAACCTCGAAGAGCTGCCCGACTGTGTCTCCTTCAGGGTGAACTCCTGTCCCAACAACTGTTCGGGCCACGGCAGATGCAGCACAGCCAACTCGGTGTCGGGCCGCGTGTACTGCGAGTGCGAGGAGTACTGGAAAGGAGAGGCCTGCGACATCCCGTACTGCCGGGGCAACTGTGGCAGCCCGGGTCACGGCTACTGTGACCTGACGGGAGAGAAGCTCTGCGTCTGCAACGACAGCTGGCAAGGTGAGAGAGAGCCGGACGGGCAAGACGAAGCAGCCTTTTTATCAGGGGATATTAATCATATCTATCATATATATATATATATATATATATATATATATATATATATATATATATATATATATATATATATATATATATATATATATATATATATATATATGGATGAACTGAGAAACTCTTTGGTCTGTTTGGAGTTCAGCCAGGACGGTGAGACGTGTCTCTTTGGCCCGGAGCTAGTGGGTTTAGGAAGGAAAGAGGAGGAAGATGATGGTGAGGATCTAAGGACAGGAAAGGACATGAGATAGTGTGGTGTGTGTTCTGAACTACCTTCATGTATTACTTCATCTGTAATGCTGCTGATCCCAGGAAGCATTGCTTTACTGATTTTAAGGTCAAAAACGTTGAGATGTCTGGTTTGAAACTGGCCTACATTTGGTTAAAAACTCAAATGTTTACATATGGTTACGTATGAGAGTATTCAATGACTATATTTCATCACGTAGTGAGGACTTGTTTCACGTTGGTATTGAAATGCTGTTTAAACAGCGGCTCTGTGTCACCAACATGTCTTAAAACATTTACATTTCCACCTAAATGAGTCGGCTTTATGATGTTTGTACATGTGATTTAAGCATCAAATGACCAAATCAATGCTTCGCTGGACTTACTGTGCAACATTTCATTAATTCCATTATGTCATTGTTGCACCTCCATATAATTATTCCGCAATCAGCACAAATGAGGTCAATGCCGGTGTTTATTTGTTCTGAAAACAAATAGCACAGTCCTCATGATGCCCGTGATGAAGAGGATCTTTTTGATGTTTCACTTTTGTTCATTATTCAGTGAGAAAACGGAGCCAAAGGAAACGGACAAAGGGAGGAGATTAAAAAAAAGCCCAACGCCAGCTGTTTTCCTCTTTATGCTCAACATAATGTTGCCTGATTCAATATTGTTTTGTGTCGTAAAACAAAAGATTTAATGGGAAATCCATTACCTGGCTTCATTATTTTTAGTTGTTTACGTTTCATTTGTGAAGACTTTGCTGGTGCTCAGCAGCACGCAGAGCACCTTCATGATACAGCGGGTGTCTGACTGGAAACTTTACACTGCTGTGTGCTTGTTTTCTACTTGTATGTCTTGCGAATCTGAAAAGGAACGGCCATATCTCTATAACGCAACAGATTCCAGGCTTTTACTGATGAATGTTTGTTTTCTACATGAAGAATCTTCTGTTTGTTTTCATATTTTTCCAAAGCATCAATTTAGAGACTCAATGCCAAACACACAAATTGGTATTTTATTATTTTTAAGTCAGCATACAAATGGTCCTGTGCCTGGTTTACCTCACAGACTGTCTTGTTTCTACTCCCAAAATAATTCACAACCAGTTTTATCCTTTATTAATATTATCGTTGTTTGTATTATCATATAACCACATGACGGTCCAGTGAAGTCTCATCAGATGATGAAGTGCTGCCCTCTTCTGGATGAATAGTGTTAACACAAGTTCACTGAGAAAGAGTCCTCTGGTCTGTCTAGTCTGCAGACATGTTAATGAAAACATGGAATAGTGCCTGAACTGTGACACATTAAGGGATCTGTCCCTTTATCCCGACGATCACATTTTTTTGTGGCTTTTGTATCATTAGTTTATGGAATATATCGTTCTAGCACAAAGTCTGCAGCCGTGTTTTAGAGTTATGAATTTACACTTGTGCTCGTACATGTCGTGAGTGACGAGTCTCGTGAAATAAGCTGAGAGTGAAGACGTCAGCGAGACAGGTGTGTGTGTGTGTGTGTGTGTGTGTGTGTGTGTGTGTGTGTGTGTGTGTGTGTGTGTGTGTGTGTGTGTGTGTGTGTGTGTGTGTGTGGAGGTAATGAGTCAGGTGGGGACAGTCACACAGCCTCAGAGCCCCAGAGAACCGTCCAATACACAAACAGTGGGGGGTGATGAAGGGGCTGGTCGCCATAGCAACTGCCTTTTCACAGCAAAAATACATATGTGTTTTTGTGCTGATGAAAAGAGCATGTTCTGTCTTTCTCCTCCACCCAGCTCATCCCACTGTCCACGGAAGGAAACGTCTATTTAAATGCAGTTTGCGTGCTGAATGTTACCTGCTGGAACATAAGTCACACCCACCTGCCCCATCAGATCTGTGGGGGCGTTTCCCATAGTTCCAAAGGGAGGCAAGGACATGTCAAAGTCTACACACAGTGACACTCGTGTTCCAAAGCTCACTCATCCTTCTTATGATGACTGTGGGTTGTAACCCTGTGTGTGTGTGTGTGTGTGTGTCACTCCTCCCTCTCTTTGACTCAGGTCCAGACTGCTCTCTGTCCGTTCCCTCCACCGAGGCCTTCTGGGTGCTGCCGAGCGTCAAACCGTCAGCTCAGTCTCTGGGCCGGGCGTCCCATCGGGCCCTGGTGCACTCTGGGCTGATGTGGGTGGTGGGAGGATACTCTTTCAACTACTCCAACTACCACATGGTCCTCAAGTAAGCAGCATCAGCAGCAGCAGCATCAGCAGCAGCAGCAGCAGCAGTTTGACTCAGCAGCCGTCTGTCTGTCCGTCCTGTAAAACTGATCTCAGGGAGACAAAACACGCCTTTAATGTTCTGCTGAGTCACTATATCTTATGGAAAAAATGTTTTAAACTTAACTCAACCTTACTGATCCGTCTTTGAATACTAGGCTTTAAAACATCCGCTGGATGCCGCTGTGTCTTTAAATAGTTTACCTTTTCATTTCACCTCCTTCCAGGAAGTTGGCAACTAAAGATTCTCTCCAGACATGAGGGGAAACTCTGTTAGGTCTAATTTTCAGAAGAAAGCTATGTTTTGTTCTCGAAATATTATAATTTAGGAGGTTTTTCTAAAGAGAGTTATGTAACATGATACAACAAAAAAAGTCGAATAAGGTCAAATACTTTCCTAAAAACATGCTCTAACGCTTCCTTTGTCATTTTATGGTGAAGGTTGTAAATCTACGCTAATGTAATTCCTGCAGCGATCTAAAATAGCCGACAGATGCTTCTCCAAGCCGGCACGTTGGCTTCAGCTCCAGATCCAGGGCCTTGGTATTGTGCATGCTGGCTTTATCACCTGGATGGAGCGGAGCCATCGTTGATGCTATTTGTTCCACCTGTGCTTTTGTCACTTCTTTACACAGTTAAATGAAACCTCTGTTTTATTCTCCGATTCATTTCCGTGTACAGCTACAACCTAGAGAGCGGCACGTGGGACGTGGTGGCGGTCAGCAGCGGTCCTCTCTACAGATACGGTCACTCGCTGGCTCTGCACCAGGTAATACAGCTGTGGCTGCTTCATTTCACTCACAGAGGAAGGCAATCCAGTGCTGTGCTCTTGATACGCTCGTATCAGATAAAAGATGTACAAGATCCACACACACACTCGGTACAATGAACACTGACTGACACTACAGGGTGATGCAATGTAACTAATGGACGTCACCATGAAACTTCCCGAGTTGATTACTTAAGACAAAACATTTTGAATATATGTTCATTATCTTATTAAATAGGTGATAGGTGCCTTCTTTTCCTGAACAGAAGTCTGAACATTTGATAAAGTCAGGTTCAAAATTCTTCTTTCATTTTGTTGACATATTAGAGTCAAAGTTTTTCTTGCTTTTTTGAATATCTTTTTGTATCACTCCATCAATCAGAAAATACTCTCAACAGCCATAAAAAAAGTCAATTTTATGTCTGAAATGTAATGTTTGAATGTGCTAACGAGGCGTTATCAAACGCTAACTTTTTTGTGAAATTAGGAGAAATGTACACACCCAATTAAAGTAGTAAAATAAACGCCTCCATGTCAGTTTGGGATGTTTTCTTTCCAACAGTCCAAAAGAAGAAATGTTATGGAAGGAAAATAGCACAAAATCTCAGAATTGACCAGAGCATAAAATCTTAATCTGACAATTTCAGTATTTACTCTACTTTTCCACAAAAGGTTCAGTTGGAAGTTGCAATATTTGAGCTTTGGGGCGCTGTCTTCTTCTTCAATGCCTGAGGATCAAACAGAAACACCTGCACACGTTTGTACAGTTTGTACAACACTTGTAGCCAATCAGCATCAATCTTCCTGCCAAGTTTCCATCAGACAGACATAAAACTCTGTCGCTGGTTTGAACTCCTTCAAATTCTGACAGCTTTACTTCACTAAAATACAATTATGTTGCAGCTCATTTATAGAGAGCAACAATAAACATCAATCTAATCTCAGCGTAGAACCTCCTGTTATTACAGAGCAGTGTGCATGTGGTAGCTGAGGATACTCCAAGCTCTGTTAAATCAATGTGCACGAGTCTATATGCTCACGTTTAAGTGGCACTTTAAGAGATAAGAAAACTGAAAGCACTTTGTGTTTCACTCCATGAAGAAACTGTGAGTGGATAAACCGCTCATCAGTTGAGCTTTACCGTTTTATCCTTGTTGATAATTAAATAAGATTTTGCTGCAATTTGCTGCTTGAAGTTATTTTAAACTGAATATATTTTAGACTTTGACTGTTCGTCAAAGAAAATAAGGTATTGTAAGACTCGCTCATATTTTTTTTATTAATATCCACAAATGATTTAATAACGAAAGTAATCATTGCCTCTTTGAAGCATTTACACTTACGAAGACCGGCCCATTATTACCCTTACTTGTGAAGAACAGTCGTCCATGTGTCCCCTATAACTAAATCACTGTCTCAGTGCTGAGCATCACATGAAGTGTCAAATACTGGAACACATGCTTATTTTTGTTTAGGAAGAGGTAATTTGATAGTGAAGGACGGAAGGAGGATGAAGATGAATGTCTCTGTTCTGCTGTGATGAAGGTGAGATCTGATCCGGAGGAGGCCAGGGTGTCCCACTGACGCCTGGAGAGGATTTGTAGGCAGCAGTAACTCTTGGCTTGTTTGCTTTAAACACAAGCTTTAACTTAGAGGGTCGGATGAAATGAATGACCTCAATAATTGAGCATGAGATATTAAAAGGTGCTGGTTGGTGGATTTAGTTTAATTTGGAGCCAGGCCAACAGTTTCCTCTTGTTTCCAGCCTTTGTTCTAAGAACAAAATGACAATTTGTTCACAGCGACCACACCAGCAGACGCTAATGGGGACCCCATTAACGGTAAACGATATGCTTATTGGAAGTGCTGCTTGCAACAGTGACATCTATCGGCGAAATGGCACCGAACACGTCATGGTCAGCCAGACATAGTATCCTCAAATGTCACCCGAATGTGACCGCAATAGCGCAAAGCGCTCGGGTGATATTATATCTGTGTGGAACATCAATAATCAGAAAAATCTACATTTCACGGCTTGATCCAGAGATGTTTTGTACCAAAAGTAGTGACGATTGATCAAAATGTGTAGGAAGAGGAGCAAAAAACCAGATTTGGACACAAGTAAAATTGATAGATATTGATACATTAATCTGGACCAACAGGCTTATGAGCCTTATGGTTCAAAAGTTACAAGCCAAGAAGTAAAGTTTTTGCACCACATTCGACAAAGAACACCCTTGGGTCCCCAAAAACACACCCACCAAGTGTGACGTAGATCAGACGAACGCTTCTCAAGATACGCTCAGAAGAGAATCCTGAGACAGAGAATCCTCGCCTCGTCGTTAAGTATGCCAATGTTTTTACAGCTTATTGCACTGCACCCAAGTGGCCACAAATCAATAAAAGGAGAGACAAAATGAACTCAGGCTGCTGAAGCCTCATTTTGGCTTCAGGTGTGCTGTAGAGCCTCCTCCTCTCAAACCATCATTTTTTTTTTACCTCAGAGGCCAAATTCCCCATTACCATATAAATGAAGAGCAGCTCTGAGGAGGTTCTTCACAAGTGGAGCTGTGTCTCTCTGGAAGCAGCGTCCACGGCTCACACAAAACGCCAGATCATCACGTTCTCCTGAAAAGCTCATCCAGGGTCTTCTCCCTCGCGTATAGGACGACATCTACATGTTTGGCGGGAAGCTGGAGGCCAAATCGGCCAACCTGACGGACGAGATGTGGGTGTTCAACATCCCCCGGCGCACCTGGTCACTGCGGAAACCGGCCCCGCCTCCTCCCTACGCCCTGGAGGGACACAGCGCCCACGTGGTGGAGCTGGCCGACGGCGAGCAGGTGATGCTGACCTTCTTCGGCTACTCGCCGGCCTACAGCTACATCAACAAAGTGCAGGAGTACAACATCAGTAAGTGCACCTGCTGACTCTGCTGCCATCCATTTGTGTTCATTCGATTTTTTTCTTCTTCTTCAGTGATTGTTTAATTGCTTTTTATTGATGGAAGTCAAACACAAAGGGAACCCGTTGACATTTCCCAGAGGCCATATTGAGTTATTTTAACACACACTCGTTGTCATAATTGGTATTTTTTTAAAGAATCTCATGTTTATTCTTACTTTGAGGATGGATCGGGCAGAAATTGACATTCTAGAATATCAATTTCTGCACGTCAACACCACACGAGCTCCAGTCGTGTGATTAACCAGTTCATTCCATGCTTATCGTCATTATTTATGATGCAAACACACACTGGGCCAGAAGACATAACGAGTTCAAATGACTGGAGAATCGCTGCTCATCGACCAGAGATCAGACGGGTGAATCTCAGATTTAAACCTCAAACAATTCTCTCCTAAAACACACAGTCACATTTAAGAAACTGGACTGCAGTCAGCCTTTCCTGGTTTAGAAAGTGAAGGAACTGGACTGCGAGCCGGAGCTGATCACACAACATCAGTGTTGAACTCCGTGCAGCCAGGTTCCAACACCCGGTAGAAGAGCTTCGCAGAGTGGCCTCCACTCTTCTTTTGGTTTGGGAGTGACATGCTCATCCCACAGATGGGTGTCATATTTTAGTTGTTCTCATACTTATTGTGCATTTGCATGCGTTTATTGCCTCCCTGATTGGCCAGCAGATGGCGATGTCACACAGTAAACCGACAGACAAAATTAGAGTTGAAACAAACTGGAAAAATAAAACACACGTACACACCATCCATTAGACATGCATCCTGTGTGTGCACACACACACACACACACACACACACACACACACACACACACACACACACACACACACACACACACACACACACACACACACACACAGAGCGGTCATTAAGAGGAGGTGGCACCCAGGCTGGAGCGTCTGGGAGAAGACAGTGATTAATGAATCCAATGCACTCCCTCACTCTCCTGCCTCCCTGTTTGTCTCTCTCCTCTCTTTCTCATCTCCTTTTTCTCCCTCCTTTCATCCTCCAGGCCTCCAGTGTCTGACCCCCCCCCCCCCTCCGTCACCTCCTGCTCCTCTCCCTCACCTTTTATCCTCCTCCTCTCCCCTCATGTGTCTATCACTTTCATCTTCACCCACCTCCACCTCCTCTCTCTCTCTCTCTCTCTCTCTCTCTCTGTCTCTCTCTCTCTCTCTCTCTGGCTGCACTGAGCATCATTAGGCTTCAGAGGCTAAGAGCCAGTGCAACCTGGAAATGAGCAGAGGGGTGCGGCAGCAGAGTGTGACTTATGAGGTAAAGGGATTTAATGACCAATCACAGAGGCAGGTTCACAGCAATTAGCTGCCAGAGAAGAGATAAGAGTTGACCTTCTACATGTCTTCATAGTCGCCCCTCTTTCTATCTTTCTATATTCTCTCGTTCTCCTGTCCCTTGTCAGCGCTCCATGTTCAAATATCAGTTCCTAAATGACCTCAAACACATCTGCATTGTATGTTTTGTACTGAAATGGCTTGTTCCTTATGCCAATATAAGCAGGATAATCTAAAATCAACAGAGATGACCAGCTGTTACAGTTTATGGTGTTTTGTGAATTCTACAGTTAAATTCTCTCTCCGCTTCTTCTGTGTCACAATGTGCATCGAGTCATTTTTGACCCCTGGTTTCTGTGGTGAGTTGCTTTAGCGGCCATGTTTGTGATCACTACGTTTGCATTTGGTGTCTCTTTCTGTTTTCCTCTTTCCTGGCCGTCCGGGCTTTTCTCTTTCTGGGTTTTCTACTGACCTTTTCCGAGGAGTTCATGTTTTGGTCGCTTCACAGAATTTTGTTTTGAAACTATTCAGTTGATTCCAGCAAAGTTTGGTGAAAAGGTCGGCCAAGAGTCAAAGCCATCATATGACCATTTATAACAAACTTGTTATTCACACAAAAATGTGTTTTGTGTTCATGTTTCAACGGTTCCGTCTGTTAAACACACCGTGCAGCGATTCGTTTTGTGATTTACAGATGTCGCCACGCAGAAACACAGTCCATTTGAATGAGATGGTGATCGGTGACTCGTGAAAGTATTCCGAATGTTATTGGTTCAAATGAAAGCTGTCATCAGCCAGTGGGTGTATTTCGATGCAGATTCTTGATGCAGATTACATTTGAAGTAAAAAAAACAAACTAATATGGAAGATTTAGTGCTTTCTAGTTCACTTTGTGTCTTTGTTCCTCTCTCCCTGCTCTTCCTGCTCCAGCTCTCGGGGGTTTTCCGCTCCAGATGACGGCTCGTTTTCTCAGGCTTTTTGATTTCCTCCTCTTTCTCAGGCTTTGTTCGTCGTGTTGTCTCTTCCTTATTGGGGGCTGCTCGGGTGATGTAATCCCTGCTTGTTTTTAATACCATTTTCTATGCACCGGAATTCATCGGTATGCATCGCGCTGGTCTAATAAAGGGGCACTTTCCAATTCAATAAAGTCTAATTTCCTCTCCCTTACTGTTTGGCTCAGTCTCTGCTCTTCTCTGCCCTCGCTCTATCTCACCTTCTGAATGAAATGTGTTTCTTTTTGGCACGAACGTGAAACGCCAAAACATCGGAACTTTTTTTTATAAGTCGTATACTTCGATGCATTGCAGTAATCGGGCCTCTCTTGTGTCTCAGGGTCGAACTCGTGGCAGCTCCTGTCCGCTGAAGGCGCCGTGGTCCAGGGAGGTTACGGCCACAGCAGCGTGTACGATGAGGCCAGCGGCTGCGTGTTTGTCCACGGGGGATACAAGGCTCTCAGCAACAACAAATACGGCCTGGTGGACCACCTGTACCGCTACCACGTCCACACCAAAACATGGTGAGGGCACAGAATGAAGTTGACGCCTATTGACACCTGCACTGACGTCCATCAGGACCTCCTCATCGCTGTGTAAAAAGCCAGTCATCCATTATCTGAACCGCTTATCCTCTCTGGGGTTGCAGAGAGCCGCAACAAATCCCATGATGCACTAGGTCAGAGGCAGGGTGCATTCTGGGCAGGTCGTCGGTCTTTTCAGCGCCGACACATAGTTTGACAAGCGCGCTTGCGTCAGAAAGAGGAGAGGAGGGTGAGAATAGACGGACCTGACGGGAGGCCTGACCTCAGGTGATGGATGGGTGAAAGAGGACGCTCGGCTCTGTCAGTCTCTCCTCGTCACTCTCCTCACAGTCGCATGTGCGCTCGCACGCATGCGACCTGCTGGCTCTCGCTTTCCACATGGGATTGGTCTCCGGAGTCGGGTGTCACGTCGCTCTTCAAATTCCCAGACCGAAGCATTAGCGGGTATTCCAGTTATTCCATCCGGATACAGCTCAATGTTGGATGGACGTGACTTGTCTCTGTATGTTTTCTTGATTCATTGAATCCTCTCGTGCTGACCAAGGTGGCTCTGAGGTCGACGGGTTGCTAAGTGAGTCAAAACCTCCAGAGTAACTATTAAAACAACTCTTGCAGCGTAACCCACGTCTCCACCGTTAATCTAAATATCGAGAATCTTCCCGCGTAGTTTCGCCACAGTAGACCAAACTACAGGGCTCATGCCTCCAAAGTCTCACTGGAAGAAGCGTATCCAGCCATTTATAGACAAAAGTCACCTGAATAATGTGGACAAGAATAGTTTTGTCGCGGCCCATCTTGTAACTTGTGATCACGATGAGCATCTCTTTGTTTATCTGACTCAGTCTTTCCTGTGTGTTCAGCAGTGAATGGGCTCCGTGTGTTCCCTTTAGGAACTGTCAAATATCAAAGTCTCTGATGGAAAGTCAGAGTTGCTGCAGTAATTGAAGGAGCCACAAAAAAGCCACCACAGTTGGTCACCTTTGACCTCAAAGACAGACAGGTCACACGCAGCAGACTAAGACCTCCCACAATGTCTGTGTTGAGGGTTTCTCTGTGTGTGTGTGTGTGTGTGTGTGTGTGTGTGTGTGTGTGTGTGCGCTGCTCTCTTGAAAGAACAGTTGGTATGAAGGGCAGTCACCACAGGCCAGGTCACGCATCCAGACAGACCGTCAATAACATGGCACCATGGACACACACACGCACACGCACACGCACACACGCACGCACACACACACACACACACACACACACACACACACACACACACACACACACACACGCATACATAACTGACAAATTAACACTTTCCTAAAATGTCTCACTCTGCTGAGTTGCACTCTTTTCTCTGTGTGTTTGTTCCTACCTGTGTGTGTGTGTGTGTGTGTGTGTGTGTGTGTGTGTGTGTGTGTGTGTGTGTGCGTGCGTGCGTGCGTGCGTGTGTGTGTGTGCAGGCTGATCCTCGGGGAGAGTGGTGTGGCGCGCTACCTCCACTCTGCGGTGCTTCTGAGCGGCACAGTGCTGGTTTTCGGGGGAAACACTCACAATGACACGTCGCTGAGCAACGGAGCCAAGTGCTTTTCTGCTGACTTCCTGGCCTACGATATAGGTAAGAAGAACAAGTACTAAAATAATAACGCACGTACACGGCGGCTGGTACTACGGTATCATTTTAACAAATATTAGGCTAACAGTCTTATTTATATATATATATATATATATATATATATATATATATATATATATATATATAGCTCCATGTGCACATTGAAACTGTTCTCAAGGACTTGTCCCAGTCTGTACTGAGCTCCTCCTTTTTTACACACAGAGCTGCCAACCACTTTGTTACACCCAACCACACACAGGCCCACTTCCACTCCTTTTGCACGTTGGCGTGGAGCGTCCGCCATATTGAATTCCATCCCAAACCAAGTAGAGGGAAGTAGAAGTATTCTATTCTCCAAGTGTACATCAATGCTGACTTAACCAGCTGCCCCGACCACATGCAACCCCGTTCTGTGTTCGGCACGGAAAGCACATGTGACTACAAGCATGTACTCTTACAATACACATAAAGTTAAAATGAATACATTGTATTTAGGATCAAACATACCCTTGTCTATAGACAACGGTAGACATGCTTATTTGATTGCAAAGTGTTGGATATTTATGGAGACTGTTGCAAAAATCAAGCGGCTCATAAACCTCAGAGGTATAAACAAAAAAAAGATAGATTTAATGTTGCCGCTTCCGAAAGATGCTGATATGAAACCATGGTTTTGCCAGAGAGAGCTAATTTGCAGCTGTATTCATACCCTTAAAGGAGGGTGCATCACTTGGAGTTTTGTTTACTGGGAAGCAGTGACGCTGGGTGACCCAGCTGATCTTGTGACTACAGGTTTCTGTATTTTCAAAAATAATAATAGTATAATATTGATATATTGCCCAGCCCTATTCTGAATATGCATTTGTTTGTGATGAAAACAGTCAGAGAGAGAGAGAGAGAGAGAGAGAGAGAGAGAGAGAGAGAGAGAGAGAGAGAGAGAGAGAGAGAGAGAGAGAGAGAGAGAGAGAGAGAGAGAGAGAGAGAGAGAGAGAGAGAGAGAGAGAGAGAGAGAGAGAGAGAGTTCTGTTTTAATGAAGACAACAAAGCTCTATGCATCATTAAGTCGCACATAATTAAAGAAAGAAGAAACTCAAGTGTTTGATTAAAAGAGCTTTTGTCCTACAGAAGCAGATCCCAAAGAACAAACAAGATCATTTAAAAGACAGAAGAGTCTGTGGAGGGGGGGGGGGGGGGGGCAGGACTGTGTGAGGATGCAGAGGCTGCGGGATAGGTAGAGAGTACAGATGATTAAGGATCCCATTACAGGCTACCCAGTTGCACCATAGAGCAGATGGCATGAGGATGTTTCCACCCCTCGACAGGGACAGAGAAATGGAGGGACCTTCGGGAGAGGAGAAGAGGGATTACACCAACGCTTCGCAGGAGAGAAACAACAGGAAGCACAGAGATTATTAACAAGAGGGAAGCCACAAGGAGAGGAATGAAGGATGAAGGAAAGATGGATGTGTGCGCATGGAGAGAGGTGCTGTAGTGCAGAGCGACACCAAGCAGCAGGAGGACAAAGAGAAACACAAGAGTGGGAAGCAGGACGCCGAGCAGAAGCTCGGCGGGTGAAGTTGCCATGTTGCGTTGTCGGGAAGTTGCTCAATTAATTGTGCTCTATAATGAACTTAACTCGCGGGCGACTAACTGGTTTTTTTTCCCAGAGCTTTCAGTCGTGACCAAAGTTCAAAACTTAGGCGATGTGCTCGGCTCCGGTAGGTGATGTGAGGAAACCACCTTAACCTTTTGATGTGATTAAAAAGCTGCAGATTTACACATTTTTATATGAAGAATGTGCAAAAGTATTTTTAAAATAACACAATCATAGAGATACATAATTCGGGCATTGTCATGCTGGTCCCAATCCGTCGGCCCGCCCCCTCATTACTTCATCTCCCTCTGCTGTAAATTGTCTAATGAAGGGGAAACGCCAGAGAGGACATCGGTGGAATGAGGCAGTGAATGTGAAGAAGCAATAAGAAGAAATAAGAGAGCGGAGCATTGAGGAAGGAGAGAGGGATATACACAGAGCGGGAGAGAAATAAAGAGTAAATGAAGGAGGGATTGAGGGAGAGAGAAGGACGCACCGACTCTGACCTAAAAACAATAAAGGCACGCCGGGATAAACCAGGTAATAAGCATGAGAATAGAAGACTAAATCTCAGAGAAGTTGGGAACGAGACAACTGTCTTTTTTTTTTATTTTTCCCCCATATGCGTGTATTCACATGTCCCCTGACTTTATAAATATAATTTATTCATTACTGCAGATCTGCACAACTTTATTGTCCCACTATCCACCTCTTTGCTTCACCGCGGAGACACAGGAGAGAGGGAGCGTAGTGACGGCTGAAAGAGGAGAAGAGGAAAGGAAAGGAGATGAGGGGAGCATGAGGAAGATGCTTCAGTGAGGAGTGGTGTGTTTAATAAGCAATCTAGGGCAAAACAAAGTCTGGACTGTAACCGGCAACTAACCGTGTTCCTGCATATTTGAAAATGTTTAAATCTGTGTTTGCTGTTCTTGTAACACTTTCTATGACGCCCACACCTCTAATGCATGATAAACTGATGACGTCCCTCTGGAATAATACATGTAAGCATTTTACAATCAGCAGGGCGCCATCGTTCATCAGCGCCTGCCAGCCCATGGAATCACCTCAGCCTGTGGGGCAGCCGTGTTCCTGCCACAGTGCAGCTGTGTTGATCATCGGGCAGTCGGTGTTACGTCCACACTCGGTCCTGACTTTCTTTTCTCGACGAGGTTCGGCAGTGTGTTGGCAGCGTGATAACCACAGCAGTCTGCAGTGGTTCAGCTCAGAACTTCTCTTACCGTGGAGCTGCTAAACGGTCTCCTGTGACCCAGAGGGGGATTATGTGGAATTAAACTCTAGTGAGCCAGTGTGGTGACTGTTTAACACACCGAGGGTTATGATGAGCTTAAGAAAGAGTTTAAACCTGAGCCAATACAACACACGTCTACCCGCTCCCCTGTTTTCTCTCTTTCATTTTGCTCTGCTTCCTCGCCGGCTGCTTTTTCTCTCATCCTCTCAACTGCACCGAAAAAAAGGACAATTTAAGACGGCCATTGTTTTAAGGTGCAATTCATTTTCATAGATTTTTAGGATATTAAAGTACTAGCAGCAGTATATGCACATATCCCTATCCCTGTCCAGGAAATAGACCGTTCCTTTCAATCAAGGAGCCCCTTACATATTAACCTCATCTCCTCTCCTCGTCTCCTCTCCTCTCCCCCTCTGCCCTTGTCTCTCCACGATATAATGAATTAGTTCCACCTGTGGAAGTCACTTCTTTCCGTCCCTTGTTTCGTCTTCATTTGCTCCTCCGCGCTCGCTGCGAGCGGAGAGGTTTTCAGCACTAATTTGTTTTTGTTTTGCCGCGCTAACCTTGGAGGGGGGGAGGGGGGGGGGCGACGCAACGTTATTAGCTTCTCCTGCTCTTCTGCTGCCGCACATTAGATTCAGGTCGACACGGAAGGCACTTTTCATTTGGAATTAATTCTCCCTCTCACCCTCCAGCTCTCCCCCCCCCCCCTCTCTCCCATCCTCCCCTCAACCCTGCCACCCTCACACGTCTAATTAGATTTGGGGGGGAAAATGAACTCTGATTAAAAACGTGGTCCTCTCCAACTTGACACACCACAGGCACACACCCACACACTGTCTGCTGCACACAATCGCACACCTGACACACACACACACACACACACACACACACACACACACACACACACACACACACACACACACACACACACACACACACACACACATGGCACAGCCCGCTGAAGAGCCCAGAGCAGGCTGGGAGTTTGTTTGGAAGATGTTGGGAGCCGTGATATAAAGGATGAGCAAACAGTGGCTGCCGTTCAAGCCTCCTCCTCCTCCTCCTCCCGCCCTTCTCCATCAGCTCCTCCATTAGTGCCGATCAGATCAAACTGCCAATCAGCCCAGCCCGCCTGCCTGCTTCGATCTGGTCTCATGATTTCTCTCTCAGCCCCGCCACGCATTATTAACACAGATTTTCTCATATCCTGAGAGGAAATTAAAGTCTGTGTTGATGTGTGTGTGTTCGTGTGAATGCTACGTGTGTGTGTGTGTGTGTGTGTGTGTGTGTGTGTGTGTGTGTGTGTGTGTGTGTGTGTTGCTGATAGGTATCTGTTGTGCCTGCAGTTCTTTTGGTGAACAATTTGGCAGTTTGAATCTCAGGGTGGTTGTAAATGTGTGTGTGTGTGTGTGTGGCGCCAGAGGATGAGATCAAAAGTCACTGCAGCTGTTCTCTCTTTCTTTTTCTGTTTTTAACTTCACCATCGCAACAGGGCTCTTGACTCGCTTGAAGAAACCCAGAAGCCGCATGTTGTTTTCTTATATTTTAACAAACGGCAACGTGTTACAAGCAGAAACACTGCATAGCTGCGGTCACAGAAAGCCCCCATGCTTTGTTCTAATCGGACCTATAAAAGTACATACAGCGCATGTAACACTCATGGGTGGATGACTGAACTGCACAGCCACTGGGGACACAAAAATATTCACAACAACTTTGAAAAGGGCCAAAACAACCACAAAGAGATACAAAAGCACAGAGAGATGCGTAACGACTACAAACGCCCAAAACAACAGCAAGAGGCTGAATAACTGTAAAGCCTGAGTGTCTCTCTTCTATGTAAGCGTGGGGGCCTTTTGCATATCTGTGCCCAGGGGCCCATCGTCTCGTAACCAGCTCATGCACCGTTGCCAGACATAATGTTGATACTTGATGATTCTGCAAACCCTGCATCATGCTCAATAAAACCATTATTCAAGGACGGAAGGATCATTTATTGTCATTATGTAACACCGGGATGCACAATGAACTTCGGTTGTTGCCCATTTACACATGACTGACAAAACAAAACAAAGACAGGAGTGCATTCCTGTTGTGCATTTTTTAAATCACAAGTAACCACTAAGCATCGAGACACAGAGTCCACCTCCTCCGGTCACACCGGAGTCCTGCGGTCAGCGATGGAGCCGGGTCTCTGTGAAGATGTTGGTTCAACAGTCACCGGCCTCCCGCTGCTTCCATCTCAGTTTCCTGTGACTCTGGCTGGTCGGTCGTCCGTGGGCGGTGATCGTCTCAAAGTCTGTCGCACTCAATCCAATCCCCACGCTTCCTTTTCACATGTTGATGAATGTATTCTGTCATGGGCCATTAGTGGTAAACATAAAAACAAAGACAAAAATGTGACATTCAATGTTGGAAACCACTGAAAATGATTCACTTCGACGACGTCTGCTCATGAAAACAACAGGTCCAGGCTGAGGGGGGTGTTGTGGTTATGGTGAATAAATGGTTAAAAGGAAAAGATCATGTTACAATTTCAGAAAAGCCGATATTGACTGTTTGAATGTGACAGGATGGAAACTCTTGAAGGGCAACATGCCCATCCCCCCCATGCCTCCACACTCATCAACAGTACTGAAGCGTATTTAAAAACTGTGCCAAGTGCCAGGAGGGGAAAGTCTTTAAAGCATTTTAGCAGCGTGTACTCCAGAGGGCTTCAGCTGTCACACTGCAGCACACCTAAGCACAGGTGAGAATTGGATTCGGGGCCTTGCAGGTTATATTAGCTGACAAAACATCAGCGTTGGCGAAAGATCTCGGAATAGATTCCACCAGGGCATCGCCGATTCAAATCTCCAGACTGACTGATTGAAAAAGTCAACTTTTAATTGCAAGTTGTCAGGCAGGATATTAAGCATCGTATAGCTTCTTCACAACCGCGTTGCCCAACATCTCTTATTGTTGAGCAACCTCTGAAGCCTGGTTCTCTTTGAATTACTCTTATCTACGAGAAGAAGTTTGGCAGCGTTTAGTTTTGAAGATTTCTGTTCCCCGAGTTAAGCCTTTCAGGCGTCACTTCCTAGCGTGCGCTACAGGTGTCAACTGTCAAACTCAACTCTCACCTTCATCTCTAACAGCAGCGTTCATACTGTCATGCAGCCCAAAGTGCTTCAGCGAGCAAGATTAAAGCAGCACGGAAGAGAAGAAAATCAATCGATCAAAGAAATATGAAAGAATGAAAAGTAGGAACAAATGCCCATGCTTCAGTTCGGCTTGATTGCATTATAGTTAATATGTTGGTACGACTGACCTTTAACCCCTGCTAGTGATGACCCCCCCCCCCCACACCATTTACACTCTCTGTGTCCTCTGCCGCATCCCTCGCTCTCTCAAACAAACGCTCCCAATTAGCACGCCGCTGAACGAGGTCATTAGCAACCTGGCGTCCCCGAGCCCCCGACTCTACCGGCTCTACATCCAGGGAGGGCTCGCCTGCTCAATGGCACATTTACACTTACGCAGCGCAGACACAGTCGTTTCCGTGTGAATGTAATGGGAGCACGTAGAGGTCTTTAAAACATCAGAGTTCTAAAATCCAAATAGTAAAATACACAGAGCTTATAGCTTCAATTATACCTCGAGAGGCAGAGGTACTTTGTGATGATATTTGGTGGTGTGGAGTGTTTTTATGAAGTCATCGCCCAGATTATCGCCCCCTATCTTCTCCATATCACCATCATTTACTGTGAAAAGGTTAAGATAATGAGCGCTTGTTCCCTGGGATGGAATTAAAGGAGGGGGTTGAACTGTGGGTCACCCTCCTCTACGTTCTTTCGTCTCACAGGCAGTAACTTAAGTGCTCCTAATTCCAATGGAGACGGGGGAATGATGTGTCTCGTCATAATACATCTCGGGTTCATTGTTTTCAATTATGGCAAATTTGAATGCTACGTTATCCACTGCTGTTTTATACAAAAGTGCACTTCCAACTCTAAAATGTCAGGACACGGCACATAGTGGTTCTTATCAAGAGTCCAATCTGCATTAGTGTATTATTAGCTACACTAACAGTTCAACCACAGCAGCCAAAAGAGTTTTAAAAGATGGATGATAATATTTAGCATACTTGTTAGGTTTTCTGTGGTCAGTTGCTGTGGTACAGACACAGCCAGTAGACCTAAAATCATGATCTTTACTTTATCTTCTTATATTGGAACACCTCGGTGTGCGTTATCCCTCCCTGAATGAACAGCTTGTTCATCAAAGCATTTTGCTATTTGCATACATTGCTCTGTTCTTGCCGTTTCTTCTTGACTCGACCTGAAGTCACGCAAAGATCAAATCTTGTATTCAGACACTTGTGTTCACGTGTATGCTTCTCTCTCTCTCCTCAGCGTGTGATGAGTGGACCGTCCTCCCCAGACCGGGGCTGCACCGGGACGCCAACCGATTCGGACACTCGGCCGTGGTTAGCAACGGGTGAGCTCCGGCCTTCCACACGAACCTTCCGTAGTTCGTCACTCCACGTGGAAAACGCTCGCTCCCCACCGTAGAATACCTGCAGCGCGTTTGAATTTGCTACGAAGGACACTTTAGCAGTGTACCTGCCAACGCTGACGCTCAAATCTTGGTAAAATCTGTTAAATAATCCGCTAAACCTCTCAATTATACAGATGCAAATTAACCACATCTACACGCGGTGCATTATTCCTGCACATTTTCACATTTCCTTGAAGTCTGCCTGCAGTGTCCTCTAAGTTTTGGAAGCACTGAGAGTGTCGGTTGACTTTCTTCTCCTTGTAAGGTTGTGGTTTTGTTGTGTCAATTGATTGATCTCCTTATCTCAATGCTAAATTTAGTTTTCAGTTTACACTTCTCTTGTCACTTCACCCTCTGCTGACTTCTCTGAAGCTCGCTGTTCGGAAACCTGAGCTGTGTCTCTGCCACCGCACCTCTATATGTGGATGTTTCTCCTGCTTCGCTCTCTCAGTAAAACTTTCTTTGCATTATTTATGTGTAGATACAACGTACACTCTGTATTTCGCTTCAGTAACTCCAGGATTCTTTGCATGCCGATCCCATTTTTGAGTCTGTATTGCCGATCTCCATTCACTCCACTTCCTCCATCCTCGTGCTGCGGTTTCTATAAGAACCTGAATTGCTGCGTTGATAGTAAACCTGCATCAGCTGTTGTTGGTGCAACCTGCCCTCTTCAGTCAGTGTTTCCCTTGTGCTCATGAAGGTTCTTAACCTCGTGGCTCAGTGTAGATCAGCTGACATTTCAGAGGTTTCTCAGAGTCCGCTGACCTTTTTCCTTCTTTTTTTCTTGACCAACATTGGTGAACATAAGATCCTTAGAATACGATTGTACAGGACTTTTTATAGGCGGGTAAAATACTAATAATAAAACAATAATTGATTCAAGCTCTTAGTTGAATTTAAAGCATTCGCTCAAAGAGTTCCATCACGATGCAGAGTGACTTTTTGCTGAACTCAGAAATAATGGTCTGACCCTTTAACACCATTTACCCACCAGAAAGTCGTCTTTAAGCGCAAAAATGTTTGAACTGCAAAAAAGCCAGCTTCAAAGTGAAGCGTTTTTTCCCCCGAAAACCAAAGTTCAGCTTTATCTTTGAGAGCTTCTCCTGCTGCGGTCTTTACAGTTCTTCATCTCTGCAGGCATTTCTTGTCTCTCTAAGACGAATGCTATCTCGCTGTGATGTTCGCTATGCTGCCTCCTTCTACGCATGTCCAGCTTTCTGTTGCTCTCGTGATTCTGTGTAATTCTTTCTGTCTCGTCTTCAGCTCCATGTTCATCTTTGGCGGTTTTTCGGGCCTCCTTCTGAACGATGTGCTGGCCTACACCCCTCCGTCCTGCCAGGCCTTTTCTAACCCGGCTCCGTGTGCTGCTGCTGGGCCGGGCCTTCGCTGCCAATGGGTCAAAAGTAGATGTGTCCCCTGGGAGCCAAAAGCACCCGAGGGCAGTTTTCCTGCTCCTTTTTGCCCCGCGAGACCTGGTAGGTAACACCGGGGTCCTGTCTGCCCAGCCGATCTGTTACTTTCTCCCTAAATAGTTTCCCTGTCATGTCAACATACTTTTCCTTAAATGTACAGCACAATCCCACCTAAATGTTGCTCCCAAAAGACCAATTATTTCATGGGAGTAATAATTATACCGAAGGATTTGGCTTCTGAAGTTTGTTTGCGTACTGTAATAATGGGAACAGAAGGTCAATGCTGCAACAATTACCTGATTTGGAAGTAATTAGGTTGAGTCCAAACCCTCCTCCTCCTCCTCCTCCCCCTCATCTCTCTCTGCCAGATCTAGTTTGAGGATTTGGTTTAAACAAAAAGCAATCATGCTAATGGTTGTACTGTAAGATTTAAATGGAACAACATGGATTGACTGTTTTTAAAGGAACATACCAGTGTTTTTTTTCATGTTTAAGTCCATTTACTACAAATCACATATACTTTATAAACATTTGATGTCGTAAACCATCACAGTCGACATCAAGTCTGCCTGTTTTTTTGTGGTCACATGATTAATATATGATGATAAAGTACAAACCTTTCAAATCAATCTACAGTTAAACTGCCTTACCACACAAACATTACCAACACAATTTTCCTAGAAACAACTCTGCTGGTTGAGTTTAATGCTTATTAATGGAAATCAATGGAAATCAATGGCTGTCTGGAACAGCAAAGAATTATAAAAATCTAAAATTGCCAGAAAATGGTGGCTAAATGGCCGGCAATGTGAAATAGAGATTTCTAGTTCAGGAGCAAAACAAACAAACAAAAACAACACGCGCATGGCCCTGCAGATGCATGATGGGAGTCTGCCTGATTAAACATGTCCCAGCTCCGTGTTCTGCCGGAGCTCTGCTTTAATCTCACGTGCATATTCATTGTGACAACAGCAGCACAGCATGTGCAAATGACCAGAGTCAAAGTAAACAGCATGATATGATAACACAGCTGCCACGTGCATTTTCCTTTTCATCACGTGCACACATGATAATTACGTGCTAGTCTCATGAAAGCATTACATGCTTGCACGTGGCTCACCACATGAGTGTTTAGTGCGACTTCCTGAGAAGAAGAAGGTGCCTGATGGCCGTTCCTACCATGCCCTTCAGACCGATGCCCACTGACTCAACACTTGTTCGATCGTTACAAAGCGTTTGTTTTACTCGATTATGATCAGTGGCCATTGATCAGCGCACTTTTAATTAGAGCAGAATTCCCAGCAGATTCATTAATATGTTTTATTACAACATGAAGTAAGATCTAAACTCTGTTCAAAGGTGCCGTAGATGTAGTTATGAAACGTTTTACTTGTCAAAGAGAGTTTACCGTGTCAGCTGCAAACAGAAGAGCATTAAATGTGAACACGCTAGAGGGATCACACATTTTATGCTTCTGCGATATGAAGTGTTGAATAATCACACAATGTCTGTTGCTGACAGGTTAGATTTCACATGTAGTTTTGCCTGAAACCACTCATGCACCTGCTCACTCAATTTGCCTTTTCTTCTTGTGATTCAGAGTCGTGAAACTCTGACAAAGTAAAGTTTCACCACATTACGGCACAACCACACAACCACACAGGCTGCGGCAAAAAAACTGCTATTTCTATCTGTTTTACTATTGTTTTTTATTTAAAACAACATAAAAACTTTCACATAAAAGAGACCACAGACTTTAAAGAAACCAAAATGCACCATTCAAAGAGTCATTCAGTGTCAGGACAAGTGCATTCAGTGCACCAATGATCCTACGTTTAAAAACGTGTGTGCTTATAAAACGTGTCTGTAGCTCACACCAAGATGAGGGTCCTTAACTTTAAAAGCACAGTGCAGGTTCTCGGGATGACTTATCGAATCCATCGGCATGACCGGAGGTTGCAGCTACAGTGGAGCGCATCGATAGGTGTAAAATGGTTTCACACATAAAGCATGTTGTTTATGCGTGTGCGTGTGTGCTGTGTGTCCTCCAGACAGTACAGACGAGCGGTGTTTCCGGTTCTCCGACTGTGCCAGCTGCACCGCCAACACGCGGGGCTGTCAGTGGTGCGAGGACAGGAAGTGTATGTCTGCGTCCAGTAACTGCACTGTGGTGAGTCCATCTGCAGAGCGCAGCCTTGTTCAGTGGCCCCTCGAGGCCGCAGTGTTTATTAGACCTCAGTGTTTGATGGAACAAATAACCTCCTGATGATTCTGGTCATCTAGCATCAAGCCAGTAGAAGGATAAAGTGAAACGTTTGTCCCAAGGGTGGTGCCGGAAGAAAGGGGGTCATAAGGTCAAGACGATTAATAGTTTATGATATTTTATCCTCTCATGAATGTTAATAATTCAAACAATAATGTACATATTTTAGGTTGTGTATTATTTTATTTAAATAACTTTGGATCAATGAGTTTTTTGTACTTTTTCTGTAGCTCATTTTGTTTTCTCTCTGTCTCTTTCTCTATTTTTACTCCCAACCTGCCTTCTCTGTCTTTCTTCGTATGTGTGTCTGCATGCTGCTTTTTGTCTGCTTGGCTGTGTTTCAATATGAACCTGTGAACGGATCTGTGTGTGTGTGTGTGTGTGTGTGTGTGTGTTTAGCTGACTCTGGAGCTGGCACAGCAGCATGGCGGCGCTCTGTCTCTGTCTCGTCCACCGACCATGTTGTCTGAACATCAGCTGAGCTTGTGGAAGCACGGAGCCAGAAGGAGGGGACATGTGTGTATTATTTGACACTTGCTGTTAGGCTGCAGGTCGGGTTGCATCAGGTTGCGATCATGAGGTCAGAGCAGTCCCTCAGGCGAAATGGAAATCGGGGTCAATCTAAATCACACATTTACATTTAATTTGTATCCTTTGTCGAACAACCTTTCCTTGACGGGGATTATAAATGGTGTTAGAGAAAGAGCACTTGGGGTTCAGTGTAATGTAATGAAAGAGAACAAAACAAGTTAGAATCATGTACGGTACATACACTGAAACAGTGGAGGTTGACATTGTATTTACAGTCGGCTTAGTTTCTTTTTTCTAAGACAAAGGTCACAGATATTTAACATCCTTTTTCGTACTTTAGTAAAAGACAAGTCTCTTCTTCTCAGGATAAAACAGAGCAGAGTAGTTTCTGAATAAAGTTATATTTTCTGTTGAGAAGAACCAGCATGGGAATCCCGTTTCCTAAATAAAAACATTTGCTGCAGGACGCGCACAGCTTCAATGCAAAGTCCATCTCAGCATATTGTGTCCCTCACATCGATTTCTCGTCTCACTCTGCATTTTGGCTCTTTGATTCCCTCAACCGTCAAACTTTCTTCACCTCCCGCATTCGTTGCACACCGTGTTGATTCCTTCATGCTCATTGCATTGACTGTAACAAGAGGACACAGATTTTGAGGCGTCAACTGGGCTGACATTGTTTCCTCTGCGTGTGTTTGAAGTCGGTGACGGACTCGTCCGGCTGCAAGCGCAGGGAGGAGCAGGAGTGCTTCAGACTGGCTAACTGCAGGAGCTGCTCCCTCAACGTCAACTGTCAGTGGGAGCTGCAGCAGCAGGAGTGTCAAGCGCTTCCTGGTGAGGAGACGCACTCGTGCGCACACACACACACACACACACACACACGCACACACACACACACACACACACACACACACACACAGAGAGGGTGAACTTTCTTAAGGACATTCATGAAGCTCCTTTTATTCCAAGTCAATCTTAAGAGAAATACATTTCTTGCTACTCACAGATCTGCAGTTTATCAAATGCATAAACAGTTTGATATACACAGTGTCAATCTTTCTTGGTTACTTATGTGCTATTTGATGAATACTGTTGATTGGCTGAAGGGTCTGGCAGTGTAACCTTTACAGTCTCTCATCATCACTGCAGTGAAGAGGCTGTTGAAGGATCGCTTTGTTCTGCTAAATCATAAAACTAGAAACTAGAGATTGAGACCATAAACTCATGTTTACAATGTTTACCGAGGGAATAAATCAAGTAAGAAGTAGAGTCATTTCCTCATAGACTTCGATACAATCTGACGTAGTACAGGAGTCGCCCCCTGCTGGCCAGTGGAAAGAAGTTTAAGGTTCTTCAGCATCGGTTTCACTTCTCAGAGCCAGATTGCCGCTTGTCTTGAACACGGTGTACAACAGACACGCACAGCTTCAGAGCGCTTGCATGTTCCCACTCTGCTACATCCATGCGGGCAATGTTCACAGAGAGGATTAGCACAACTTCAGAAACATGCTCTCCATTCAGATGCAAAGGAAAGTAGGCCAATTACACGTGTTTACTGGGTGTTCTGAATATGGATCCTTGGCTGCAACAAACTCAAGCCCACAAAGTCCTCCACGCTTGGCTCCGCGCCGCTGTGGAGCCTTCAGCGAGAGCTGCACTCGCTTTGACTTTGGCGCTCGCATGACTCAGGGCAAAGGAAATACTCCTGCTATTTGAATCCACGAATGATCCTGTTCCGCGCGGTGTCTTATTGTGCTCAGGGCCCGCGAGCTGTCGTGCTCTGCTGTGAGTTGGACGTTGGCAGTCGCTCTGAGCAGAGGTTGGAATTGCGTTTGCTCCCCGTCTTCTGTCCACATCAAGGCCCCCGTAGCGCGCTACACATCCTCCCACTGTGGGTTGTTATGAACTGCTAGCCTAGATTACATATAATCATTATTTCAACATCCTTTAACTGGCTATGCTTTAACATGAACAACATTAATGCATCATGTATCTCTGCATCTCTTTACGGACCTGATATTAGTTAAATATCCACATATTAGGGACATCAGTTTGCATCGAAACAAATGGTGAAACAGCTTTAAGTTCGACATATATTATATTGCTGTTTAGTGTCGATATAATGTGGTATAATCTGCTCAGTTCGGCCATTTATTTTCTGACTTTCCCATTGTAGCCCCCCCTCTGACACAAAACAAAGTCGTTTCTTTTCTCTTGGTTTAAAACGGAGTAGCTCGTTGCTTGGCAGTCTCTTGTCCTTGCAATGCATCTTGTTTATTGTTGAGTATTAGAAGCCAGAACAGCTGTAATCTTTTCCCTCCGCTTTGTTTCAAGCTTGTCGGCGTGGTGGAGTCCACAACTTTGTGCTGCAGCCACTGAGCTCCATTGTGTCTGAGACTTTTTGTGTTTTGTCGACTGGGGCCTTGTCTCTTGTCTAGTCTTCGTATATGTGTGGACAGGAAGTAACGGCGCAATTTTGGACACTACTTTTCAAAGGGTCATTGGCCACATAAATGAAATTGCTCCGTCTTTGTGTGTGTTTGAGTCCATTAGTGTGACGAGGCTAGAAACAAAGCTTCTGTATTTTCTCTGAAGATGGATTTGCAGTAATAGTGTGGCTAAAATGAGCTGGGATAATGGAAAGTAGCTCTACCACCATGGCAGCTGTGGCCTTTTCTTTAGACACTGTGTTATGATTAATTATGCTAAATGGCCTGACATGTTTATCTCTGCTTTTACACAAAGACCGTAACCTAATCTATTTATGTGTGTCCTCCTCCTCCTCCTCGTGCCCGGTCATCTGTCTCCTGTTCTCCTCTCGTGTTTGGTAGATTGTTGCCCATTGCTATTGCTTTCGTGGGGGAAATGAATAAATAAAGAAAGCAGGTATTTTCTTTTCTGTAGCATGAAAAGGTTGGCGATGGAAGCCATTATGGGCCTGTGATTGTAATCAGTCCTGGAGTCCAAAATAAACAGCGGTGCTCAGTGGAGGCAGGATGACTTTTTCTTCCCTTTCATCCCGGCTAATTGAATGGCCTCAAACTCCCACGAGATGCTACCAAGTGACCGTGATGAGAACAATTAGTTCACATATGCATTTTTTTTTAATGGGAGAGTTTCTCAGCCTCTGTTGAGACTCTTCAATCACCACAGATATTCACTTTTCTTTGTCCCATGTGTGACATAGGCCTACATCTACAACTGAGCCAGTCTACTACAAAGCAAGAATGTGTGGATCTGGTTTAAAATGACAGCATAAATCAACAATGACATCAGCCTCTAACATCAGCCCAATATGTTATTCATCAACCACAAGTATTTCTCTTAAAGCTGTTCAATTTTCTGTTGATTTTGGCAGCACAGTTTCTTTTCCAGGCCTTCACATCAACTTTAATTTCCAGTTATGTTCCCCTCTTGTCCACTAGTTGCCCTGAGTGAGTTTTTCCTCCTTTGCCGGTCACCTGACTGTCCACCTACCTGCACACCCGCCCTCACCTCATTAGTCTCAGTATACCAGCCCTCAACCACATCCTCCTCTGCTTGTTTTTGATGATAAACTGCCTCTCCACGGCGATTTGGTTTCTGCCTGCATACCCTGATGGATGAATACACGATTAATGAAGCCTGGTTTACCGGCACCAAGTAAACCTGGTTTAAACCTTCCTCCTGTCTGCTGTGTCTGCTATTGTCTGAGTTACAGTCAAGTGTGATCTCTTCAGTGACATTACTTAATTTGAAAAACAATGAATGTTTAAGCATGGTAGGCTACTGCTAACCATATTAATACTAACGTGCGACAAACATGATCAGCTCTATGTTGGTGAGCTAAAATTCGAATCATTAGCTAACTATGGACCTGTTAGTAACTAGGTATGGTCGTATTATTGCATGAAAGCATTAGCTGTTAATATGCTAAATGGTACAAGCTAAAGCTAAATACATTAGAAAGCTAACTGTAGGGATCTTAATCTAATAAAAATGCAAAACACAAGTACAAAATGTGCATGTTAGCATTCTCAAAATTACAAGCTTAAGCCTAATATGAGCATGATTGTTTGGTAACTATTGGCACATTAAATTGCTAATCTTTAGCTTGTCATGTAGCCTAATACAACTATACGCATGTCAAGATGCTAACATTAGTATTGTAGCATTCCAATGTTTACTGTACTTGTGTTCAATGCTACCGTTTAGCACATGGGAATGCTATCAGCCAAACAGCTATTTTATCCCCCAAAAATGTAACATCCGGAAGAAATTGTCTCTTTGTACATTGGACAACTAACGTTAGGTTTTCCGATGTTGAATGGACATTGATGGAAAACGCATACTAGCAGGCTCTAGACTCTCACTGTAAGCTCTCTGATGAGTATTAATGTAAAGACGTCTGTACTGAAGGTGTGTGTGTGTGTGTGTGTGTGTGTGTGTGTCTTTGTGTGCAGGCCAGCTGTGTGGGGAGGGCTGGCACCATGTCGGGGAGGCCTGCCTGAGGATCAACTCCAGCAGTGACAGCTATGACAATGCCCAGCACTACTGCAAAAACCTGGGGGGAAATATTGCCTCTTTGCTCACAGACAAACAAGTCAATTTTGTTCTGGAGGAGCTACAAAAACACCAACTGCAAGACAAGGTGGGTGGTGGTGTGAAAAAAAAGAAGTTAATCCGCCTATAAAGGAAAGGCATGCTAACAGTGTTGGTGACAGCTACTGTGTAGCCTGTTGTTTTCCCGCTCTGGCTTCTCTGTGCTATAAAACTGCTATCCACACACCATTGTCCTGCGGGTCACATTTTGGATCATCTAATTGAACGTTAGCGTAACAAAACTAGAATGACAGCATATTACAGGTGTGTCTCTTCTGTTCCTGGATGAGCAAAGTTGCTCTTTTCAAATCAGTGCACATTTTTTCTTGCAATGATTCGACCTCAGAACTTGAGTTTGTAAACATTATAAAACCCTACTCAGTTATTTTCGCCAATACTAACACCACGCATGGTTAAGATCATTTTGATAAAATACTCTGATGCCCATACCTGAAAGTTATGGGTCGCCATAACCGTCTTCCTCTTCATACCGGCAGTCTGTTGATCCCTTTTTAGTTTGAAATTCCCTCTTTGTGTTTCTGCTCTCCTCTGCAGAGCTGAGTGTTTCCCCGCACAGCGGCCTGTGGAAACATAAAGAGGGAATTCAGATTAAAATACTAACGTCAGAGGGTAGCCGCTTGATTTGTCGAACTCCTTTTGACTCGCATTAGTAAGGGATCGCCTCAGGGTCGGTATGGAGTGGAGGTAATAAAAAGAAAAGTGCAGAAAAAGTGTTGAAAAATACTTGTATCTTATCGGGACTGGTTTATAGTTGAAGTTAGGGAGGAAATAAAAGTAAATTATTTACAGTACTGCACCATATAGTCAAATAGCTGCATCTGCATGTGAATTCAGCTTTCAGCTGTATCTCCTGTAGAGAATGAAGTACTGTCATGTGCTGCTGATTGACAACTCGGCAGATATTCATCTGCGGATATCACGTAATGTACATAAAACAATGTCACCTTAACATCAGACGTAAAGCTATTTATTAGTAGATGCAAAAGAATGTGTGCTCTCAAGATAATACAAGTTGTGTATCAACAGTCTAATTAAGGAAAGAACCGAGCAGAGAGTTTTTTCTGAAGGGATCAAATTCAAGGGACATTCAAGGGACATTTCTGATGTGGCTTCAAGGCAATAAAAACAAACTTCACTCAAACATTCTTAGCCCAACGTGAAGCACACAAATCAGCTGCGTCATCGCTTTTCATCATATGAAACCCAGATGTCTACAAACAAAAACAAGAAGAGTGACAGGATGTCATTCATGTGTGATTCTTTGCTGCTGCTCCTCAATGAGCCGGTCACCAGATCAAACACCCGTTAAAACAGATTTAACCGTCCACTTGTTTGACCACTCTGGCTTTTTCGATTAATGTGCAGCGTCAGGAGATACGTGAGCAAATATTTGAACGCTGTCAGAGGAAGAAAGAGAAGCACACTTTCTCCGACAAACAGTTGTGTTTAATCCACCTTTTGATGCTTTTAGGTCATTTTTTCGCGATCACAAATTTAATTTACTATCTCTGCAAATTCAATTACCAGATACAATCCAAGGATCGCAAACAGAGCTGCTGAGTAGAAGAGCTTTTGGGTGAATGTGTGGGCATAAATACAAGCACAGCGTAGTGTTTCGCGTTTTTTTTTTATGAAATGAATCACAGCTGTGGGAAAATACTTTGGATTTCTATCAGATGAAACTCTTTTCACGATGATGACGCGCCTTTTACTCAACAAATCTCACTTGTTTTCTCAGCAAATAATTCAGATGTCGTCTGAGCTCCACTTCACTCAGCTGCTATAATTACAGTCCCTTTTGAAAATCTTTTCCCCAATTAGCATCTGAACAGTTTCTGCTTTTACACCAATTACAGTCATTTGCAGAAGGTTTGATTTTGGGATCCGCTTTAATGTGAAACATCATGTTTGTAGTTCAGAGTTGCAGCCGTGTGACTTCTCCTCTTGGCAAAGGGAGACGTTCTTGTCCGTTGCTTCACTATGTGGACTCAGCTCAGCCGTTTATTTTCTCATTATTATTATGAAGGCTTTTTGTTTTCTGCTCACACATTCAAACATATCAACAATTCTAGGAGCCTGTCCCCGTGTACATGTGAACTGCATACAATCAGGGTTCGTTATTTTCCTTTAGTGTCTGAGGTTAGTCGGGTTCCTTTTGTTCGTTGCTGTTTTTAATGTTCTTTCAGTGACTCTGGCTGACCTGCACCTCAAATTGTTGCATTTTCTCCCCATTTTTCCCTTCTTCGCTACAGTGTATGGCCTAGAAATTGATTGCTTTCTGTATTTCTGTGATTTTTTCTCAGATTGACCTCACTTCCAAAATGCTAATGCTTGAAAATCTGCCACAACGCCGCAGCTCTACTGATATTATAGTGTGCACAATACTTCCAGATATGTTTTCCTTAGGAACTGGGAGTCTCAAAAGCATTGTGGCAAAAGTTGATTCTATAGACGCTGTGACTGTAAACACCAGTATAGCAGCACTGAACAAAAATACATTTATCGTTTTAACGGTACATTTTTCTCTTTCTCTCACCACTGTGTCCCTGCAGACTTTGTCTCCCTGGGTTGGCTTGAGGAAGATCAACGTGTCTTACTGGGGCTGGGAGGACGCGTCGCCCTTCACCAACACCAGCCTGCGTTGGTTACCCGGGGAGCCCAGCGACTCGGGCTTCTGTGCGTACCTGGAGCGGGCGCAGGCGGCCGGCCTTAAAGCCAACCCCTGCACGGCCACCACCGACGGCCTGATCTGTGAAAAACCTGCCGGTGAGATGGAATGAGTGAAGAGGACAGGGAGAGGAGGGAGGGGGGGGGGGGTGACAGAGCACAGGATAAAACTCAGACTGGAGGCTACAGTTTATTTTCTGTTCAGACAAATTAACAGGTGATAAAACAAAACTCCTGGGCAAAGGCAAAAAGTGTCAACGAATGAAAGAGACGGTAAACCGTTAAGAAGAATTACTGTGATTTTGGCTCACATTTCTCAACCACACTGACGTGTTCTGTGCCGTTAGAATGAGTTCACTGAGAAGTGAGAAAGAGGAAACAAGTAGGAGCTGTGTTCAATGCATCCTTTGCTGTTTTTGATGACCTTAATCCCACATCGAACTCCTTTGTCCCCGTCGCTCAGGGAGTCCGCAGAGTCAAAGTGCTCGTCCCTGTCGGACGCCTTGCTCCCTGCGCGCCGGCTGCGCCAACTGCACCAGCCAGGCCATGGAGTGCATGTGGTGCAGCAGTACGCAGCGCTGCGTCGACTCCTCGGCGTACGTCATCTCCTTCCCCTACGGACAGTGTCTGGAGTGGCAGACCCAGGACTGCGCAGGTGAGACGGGGGGGAAAGTGAACACGGGTCAGTCGTGGTGATTTTCCGTAGTAAACATTAATTTACTGTAATATGATGTACTGTTGCAGTTTAAACTATACATCTATGCAAAGTAGTCGCACCCTCTCTGGACGGGCTACAGGGACCCACAGACAGTAAATACTCTGAACTTTACAATAAGTTCTTCTCTGTCATGATATTTAAACTTTTACTGAACTTTTTTTTAGATCTCTACACTCTAATATGTAGAAATCTACATATTAGTAGATATTCTGGCAAGGCTTTTGGTCTTACTGTTGGTGTTATTTCGGGTTTATTAGCCACATGGGGTGGTGTTCGACTTGCATCTCCCACCGTGGGGCATGCTGAGGTGTCTCTAACTCCAGCCTGCTGTGCTCTGCAGAGTTAGGGAGGAGGAGGTCGATTGTGAATGGTGTGCGGACACAGTAGAGTCATTTAGGCTTTTAAATGCCTTCTGGATACTTTCTTCATGTCCATTTCTTGGATACAGTTTATCGTTGTCTTTTTTAATAACTGTCCATTTTGATCTTCTCCTTCTGGATCAGTAAATGTCAACTCGGAGCACTTTCTTCCGTAAAAACTAAAGTACATTTAACAGCCCGAAACAGTCTCTAATTCCCTTAAAGTGTGTTTTTCTTCAGGTGGCTTGTGTAGGGAACAGATGCATTCTGGGCCTTCGCCGATAAATACCATTGTAACTTTTCCCAATGAAGCCAAAAAGCCAGATGTTAGTGGGTGTTAGTGGGATTGTTGTCCAGTGGGAAAGAGGCTACACAGTTGAGGTCATAGCATGTGTGGCGATGAGCTTCGATGGGTAGATATTATAGATGAATGAGGTGGTGTATATGCTCCACTCACACCTCTGATGGTGCGACGCTGTGTGAACATGGAGTCATTATAGACTCCTATTGATCCCTTTCTTATCAGCAGTCAGGTCTCCACCTCGCACACACTCCAACACAAACACAGACTCCAACACTGAGGCGGCGCCACCTCTCCTGTAGCTGCATGGCAGAAAATCGATCATCTACAGCGACACGCGACAAGATCAATATGAAGCCCCGCCTGCTGTCGCTTAACATTCCTCTCATATCAACACCTCCCTGGGGATGCTGGAGGTTCTTCAGTTCCACCGCTGCCCCTCCACACAAGTACAGTAGATGTGCAGGAATGTGAGAAACAAGAAGATCATCAACCATGCCAACAGACAGAAAGTGGCAAATCTAGCAGGCCCTGCTGCATGTGGAGCTTATGATGAGTTACGTAGTTGCATGAGTCGGCATGGAGAGATTTCCTGCTTCACTGCTGAGTAGCTTCCTGTCTGAATAACGTTTCTGTGGTGGCTGCAGTCATCTATCTTATAAAAGATGCTCCTGCGTTCACATGTTTGGGTTGACAAAGTCTCTACCGGGATAGGAACATGGAGAATATTGCTTAAAAAGCAATTTACGTTCTCTTGCTCACATTTGTTTATGAATGAAAGCTGATTACCTCCGATGGCAGAAGAGAAGCTCACTGTGTGCTGATTGTCAGCGGGATCAGGAGTACCGGCTCATTGTCGGAAGTCGTTTGATTCGGAAAACACTCGACTGAAAAAGAGATAACCGCTTTGGATAGTTATTGTTGGTGCTACACATTTCAATGTATTTTGTAATTCCAGTTTTTCTGCAATAACCAGCTCAGCTTGATATTTTAAGTATTTTATGTGTAACATGGTCTTCAGTAGTCGAAGCAAATCATAAGTACGATGTATAATAATCTAGTGATTTAAAATGCATTCATATCATTCACTTCAACAATACATTGGCTGGGCAAGAGCCACACACCTGAGACCTTATCCTTTGTTTGTCATAAGAACAATGAGAATAGGCAAGCTGCAGACGTACATTTTACATTATTTTGTACAACAATTTCCCTTTTTCCCCAAATCAATGGAGCATTTAACGAGCAAATAAAACAAATGCAAACAAATAATAACCGACCGAGACAGAAGACTAGACGAACCTGAGTAAGTGTTTTAATTATGATTTTTGCTGTTTCATTCGGAACAGTCGAGGTCAAATGAAGACATATGCTTTCTAGTTTCTAGTGGAGGAAAATATATAAAAAAATCGAACTGGCAAAACTTTCGTCTTGGTGTTTTCTGTCTTTTGTTCGACAAACAGTCAATTTGTAGTTCCTGTTTCTGAGGAGTTAAGAAAACGGCTTCACAAAGTTCGAGCTGTTCTCATCTCGTGACGGGTGATTGTTGTTCCTTGCTGGTGCCAGACAGCTCTTCAGCCTACTGTTACCAAGCCACGATTGTTTTCCCTTCTTTCGCTTTTTAGATTCAGCTCTTGCATAATGGCGTCTCCTTTTCTCTTTTATTATTCATATCTCAGTTTGGTGGCAGAAGGTGTGTAGGAGGCCTTTGTTCTGCCACTGTTCACCTCTGTTGCTCAAACTGTGGCATATGAAACACGACATATTTTACATTTCAATTTCCCCAAGTGCAGCGGTGTTGCTCTTCTGCAGTCCGTCACGATTCGCTTTGTGTTTCATACTTAAGTGTCTGCGTCGCTCATGGATTAATCCTGTCTTGTTTGGGAGACCATGTCTGCAGGCCACAGCTGAAGGATTCATGACCTCGGCTTTGGGAGCTGCTTCACAAAAAAAACCCAACTATTGCTTGTCTGAGAATCCAATTTGAACTGGGTCATTTCTTTATCAGACAAATGTGGCCCGAGGCTTTGTGCATCGTTCCCATTTTTCATGTCGGCTGGAGGCTCACTACACTCTCTCTTCAGCACTCGTGAAATAATTAGCTCCAGTGTTGCCCCAGCAGTCTGATTTTTAACTTTTCAGAGCCCCTTCGAAAGCAAGCGGATTCTTCAACCCCAGCCTAATTGTGCTGTACCGTGCGTTCTCTTTATAGAGCGGACTTTCTTTGGCTTGTGTGACAGGTTTAGGCTTCACACTCATCTCTCTGCCTTCAGCATCTGGTCCCTAAAGGTCTTGCACATGCAGCTATACGGCAGTGAATATGGAAACTGTAAATGAGTCTGCAAGATAACCCTTTCATTCCAGATGTCGTCAGGCAACACTCCTCTTGACATAGCTCGTCGGGTCGACGTTTGCTTCTGGTGGGTTCCAGCAGCAGCCGCTGTGGACGCCCACGTGCAGATGTTTATCCTGCATCTGTCCTGTTGTGTACTGCTGGCAGCCGATTGTTCATTGTTGTTCAGCAAAGACATAGAAAGATACAGAATGAGCCGACTTTAACAAACAACAGCTGTAGAGATGGAGAACAACTCTCACACACCGAGGCACAGACCGATGAATCAATTCCGATGCAGTTATAAAGTAGATATCAGGAGCAGCAGAGCAGAAACTAGTATTCAGCGAATTTCCTTTTAGTATAAACCAGTAAAGTATGTTTATTTGAATACTTATCAACTGCAAACACAATACTATGCTATTTAGTTTGCGCTACAATGCTGAAGGTACTATGTGTTGAGGCCCATTGTTCACCTGCATTGTCCTAAAGTTGCAGTCTGTGAACGATCCGCAAACATTATTTAGAGCTTAACATTCAGAACATTAAACGTACATTTACTCATTGAAGTACGATACGCTGCAGGACAGACATACAACAAAACGTGAACATATTAGAAACACCTCTCAATGTTATAGTCAGCCAATAACACCACCTGTAGCCGCAGCATCAAAATATATTATGAAGATAATTCAACACCTCTCTGCCCTGTTTTAAAACAATAAAACTAAAGGATGGGGTTACGCACAAGTCTCTTGGATTACAGCTTCCAGGAGCTTTTTATTCCTTCAGTCACTCACTGTGTGTATTTCCTAGACAGGTGAATACAGCTCCCCCCCCCCTCCCCCTCCCCAGGCCAGATGATGGCTATGTTGTTGTAGCCGATATTGGTTTTGCTGCGCAGAGAAATAGGTTTATTTTCTCTGAGGCAATCCTCACAAAACACCAGTGTGTGTTTGCTTTTTCCCGACGCGCCGCCTGTCTGTCTGCCGGTTCGTGGCTTCCCATGGTACGAGAGGAGCGAAGGAGGAGGCAGCTTATGGCATCTATACTTGATGTATTATGTATAGGGGGGGGGCTCACACAGATCTGTACGCCGCCGGCTTCAGCGATGCTAACCGTCAAGTACTGTAGGAGAAAATGGATTACACAAGATGAAGCCAGACGATGCGTGCCATCCAGGGACGGCCGGCATCAAACCCCGGTGTGATGGACAGAATGTGCCACCGAGACGATTGTGCTGAGAGAATTTTTGATAAGATGAATATACCCCCAGCGGGAACCAGCAACCCTTCTTTGCTTCAACGAGATAACCTAAGTTCCCTCAGAACATGTGACACGTGTTGTGTTTAGACTTCCTCCCGGTTATTTCTGTCAACGAGGACAGGACCTGTGTGTTGGGAAGGAACACAGTGCGGCGTAGAAATGTGGACTTTATTTCTGTTCCTATCGCATAAAGCACGTGGTGGATGTTTGCTGTATAGCAGCCAACGTGTTTCTTGTTGACAGAACTTAAAGGCATCAGGGCTCCCGGTCTCCAAGTGACGACGGCAACTTGTGAAAGTTTTGAGCGAGTGATGTTTGGAGGCGCCGGCTGAGATGCAAAACACGCGTCTATCTGGATTTGACCTAGTTACTGCATTTCTCTTCCTACTCTTAGACCCTATACAGATATGGCTTTTCCTGGCTGAGACCAAAAAATATTATGAAAATTTAGTTATTCTGTACGTCAACTCAACAAAGTATGACAGCCTCGTTCTTGTAAACTCAACTCGCGCTCACTGACTTGTTTTAAATGTGTCCGTTTTAGGTTTTCACTGTCCGTCTTATGGCGAGACACCACAGCTACAGAACGTAAAACACAAACAGCTAATTGACTAAATAAGGAATAGATACGGCCGTGAAACTTCCCTTGCTGATTACTTACAATACGAAGGTATACAAACTGTTGTTTGAGGACACATTTTATACTGAAGTGGAGGTTTCTGAGTATGAAAATAAGGTTTTTGCCTGTGTCATCTTCAGGTCGTCAGTCCTAAAATCCCTCACAAATGAAGCCGAGTTCTCCTTTGCAACGTGCTGAATTCACCAGCCTTACCTCACAAGTCAATTGCAGTAATTGCTTCAGATGTAAATGACTCTTTTGCCTCCATACGCTCAGCCAGGACAGGACAGGAGAATGTTTCGCTTTGCTGCTGAGCTCTGCATTCAAGAAAATAATCACCCGAGAAATGAAAGGAAGATTAAAGCAGATTAAATTGCATGAATCAGTGTCTCTATTTTCAGCCACAAAGTAGCCGTTGGTCACAGTTTTGTCTTTGGACCATGATTAGATCACATGTTTGCATTTTACTTCATGAAATATGTTTCCCACCCTCGTGGGGGAATACAGGCACCATCCAAGCAGGACGGTTGATCTGTAAATAGCCTGGAGCTAATGTCCTGTAACAGCACAAGGTGCAGCTAAGTCTGGCGCTGTTAGCTAAACATGGCCTTGTAAACCCTGCAGGCACACACGCGCTCTCTCATGCTCATCTACCCCGAGTCCACAAGACTATACAAGGCATGAGCCGCTCTTAATTCTTTCCATGTGGAACGCAGATTTGGCCAGATATGGAAATGCAATTTAAAAATCAGCTCATGCAACCGAGCACATAGCAGCTAAATTACATTATCGACACAGAAACCACAGTTTATAAGTGAGCGTGTAAGGACTTCATGTTTTCTATCACTGCAGGAGTTGTCTCTCACATCTGTAGGCGGCTTTCACTCGCGTCATGTGGTGTCCTCCGGGCCCCTTCCATCATATTCGTGGCATGCGGGCACATGCCTGAAATATTTGATGCATTCGCTGTCACGGATTTTGACATGTTTCACAAATGAATTGCAGTCACGAGCTGCAAATGCACCTTGCAATGTGGCAAGTATGCGTGTAGAGATGAACTTGTTTTTCGTGCCCTGATAGGCTTTAAGATTTCGGTCTGTTCTGCTTCTTCTCTCAGGCTCGAGGAAAGAAATCATCCAAAATACACATTTAGGCGTCAATTTTACTACTTTGTCTGTTCGCGTCAGTAGATTTCTCCTGAACTCACCAACATTTCAGAAAAGTCGTAACAGAAGACATGTGAGCGATCAACTGCGGACGTTTCACTGTGATGTCTATTAATTATTGTTTTGCCCTTTTCACCTGTAGTGTCTTCAGAATGTAGTGACTTTTACAAAACATGTCTTTTTCTCAGACTCTGAGACAGAAATCTCCACTTCAGCAGCAATTACATCCACCAGGCTTTCCACTTTCATTCCTATTTATACTCTGAAGGTTTTACAGAGTGTTAGTTTATTTATCGCTAACAGCCTGAGATAGAAATGATAAAATATGTGAAAAAAATGGATTGGTTGACAGTGTTTTCCAATTAATGGAATGATACAAAGCAAGGTGGAGACACGGCTGCCACGTAGTGGGTGCAAATTGGATAAATTATATCAAAGATAGATGAAGACTTTTGTGGTTTGGCACATTTGCCTTACAAAGAGCGGCTACCAATTCACTGCAATTTGCGTCACATTTGAGGAATTGATGAACAGGCCTGATATATTTATTGGGTATGAAAGTCGTGGGTGTATAAATATGTACTTTTCTAGCAGACGAAACCCCACTGTGTGGTGGATTTGGGGTATTCTGTTGAACTGCCTCTCTTTGAAGCGTTGACTGTAGTGGAGCTCCAGTGTGTTGTCGGAGGGGAAGTCAAATGAGGGAGGAACGCGGTAGAGGAGTTTCTTTTCTTTGGGATTTCATTTATGCCTGAAGTGTATTAGTGTCTTCCAGAAAAAAAAAATGAATCTAATTAAATCAAAATGGCAGGAAATGAGGGAGGAGAGGGTACAGTGGCAGCTCTTCAAGAGCGCGAGAGGGGAAGACGGCTTAGACCGCCAGAAAGATGCAAAAGAGGAGGATGAAAAGGTGGCAGAGCGGAGATAAAGAGTGAATCCCAGAGAAGAAGTTTGTAATTCTAAAGGGGCCGAGAGAACACATGAATCGGCGTTGCTGCAGTTGAATAATGCAACGGGGGGGAGACACACACACACACACACACACACACACACACACACACACACACACACACACACACACACACACACACACACACACACACACAGAGGACAGGGGGAGTATTTCAAGCAGAGCTAGCTAGCAGGGACACAGAGAGAGAAAGATCCATGTTCAGCTGGAACATCTGTGGCTTATGGAAATGGCTCGTGTTCAAAAGAGAAACAACTTTGTTTTTACTTGACGCTGCATTTGAATCACCTTCGCCGGCGCCGAACAGAAAGCAGCGCCTCGGATAACTCCCCTCAACATTTTTGGGTTTGTTGTGTACACGCCGAGATACCCGCTGAGTTCATGTTCCTGCCTTTCTCTCCTGTGTATTCCTCGCTTTGTAGACTAAAATGTACTGTGACAGGAACGACATGTTGATGTCGAGAACGGCAGCAAAAGAAGAGTGACGGACTCAAAACGAGCTGTCGCGTTGACCTGGGAAAGGCCGGCTTTTCCACAAACGACAACAAAGAGAAATGTCTCATTCGTCTCACTTATCGCCACGTTCAGGGAACATAAAGGGCTTCAGTGTGGAGATGTTGTTTTTGATTACAAGTGTTGAATGCCATACCTTAAAGAAAGTGTCCTTTTTAATTTGCAGCAGTGATGTGTTTTTGAATGTCACAGCCACTTTATGAATACAAATGCCTTTCTCAACATGCTGAATGGTGTGGGAAAGAAAAGTCTATTTCTCTCTGAATGTTGAGGTTCAAAGGAAAAGGTGAGAACAGGAGACGGTAAGTACATTAGAGGAGGTGTTTATTGTGTTCGTGCTCGGAGCTTGAAGCTGTTGGGATTAGCTTCGGTACAGTGTGAAGGACGGACTGTGGACAGAACACGCCTTAAAGACGCTTTAGCTTCAGTGTGTGTGGAGGACAACACTGCTGAAAGGCAGATATAGCTTCTGTTCAAATGCGTACGGCAGCACTGAAATACGTCTGAGCGACGCGTTCAAGGTCTTTGTCTTTCAGTTCAATTATCCTGTTGGTATTTGTCGGAGACGTTCTGTGAAAGAATCACAGACACAACGAGATGAAAATGAAAAGCTGTCACCTTCTGATTCATGGTGAATCTGTAAAAACAATGGTGATATCTATTAGGTACATTTTTACCCCATTCTCCTGTAGTAATGTATGTCATTCTACAATACATCTCTTTTCAAGGCCGTGTTCTCAAAAATATTTTTTTCTCATTTTTTCTCTCATTCTCCACTTCTTCGTTCCAGTTTCCTTTCTGAAGGTTTCTATACAGAGAAGTGTGTTCATATATCATCAGTAGCCTGATTTATAGAACATTTTATTCCTGAAAACATGGCAAAAATTGATTTTTTTTTTTTTTTTTTCATGGCTGTTGACATATCTTCTGATTTATGATGCGATACATGGGGATGACGGTGGCTAAGTGGAGGGCAGGGCCGTCCTTCGATCAGAGGATCGGCGGTTTGATCCCCGGCTCCTCTAGTCGCATGTCAATGTGTCCTTGAGCAAAACACTTAACCCCAAAGAATTGCTCCCGTAGCTGTGCCTACGGTGTGTGAATGTGATGGAATCTGAACTGTAAGTCGCTTTGGATAAAAGCATCGGCTAGATGACTGTAATGTAACGTAATACAACAATGGATCCAAAATCCCCACAAATTTCCACATCTCTAAATCTATGCAAAATCAGCACATATTTAATAAAACAATGCTTCATTTGAACAATCCATTAAGGAAGGATCATGGTCTGTCTATTGGTTGATTTCCTTTTCGGTCATTTGTAACACTTTTTGGACGGCACTGACAACCAGAACTCTAACAGACTCTTCCTCACTTCTCTCTATTTCTCTTTTGATTCCTGATCGCCTCTCCCTTTCTCCCCCCGTCTCCCTCCCCACCTCTCCCTTTCTCTCCCCGTCTCCCTCCCCACCTCTCCCTTTCCCCCCCCCCTCTCCCTCCCCGCCTCGCATCCCCTCCACAGCCCAGAACTGTTCAGGTCTGAGGACATGCGTCGAGTGTTTGGAGAGGACGGAGTGCGGTTGGTGCGGCGATCCCAGTAACACCGGCAGGGGCGTTTGCATGGAGGGGTCCTACCGAGGCCCCATGAAGCCTGCCGGCGCCAGGGCCGGGCCCCCGGACAGACTACGAGACAGGGACATGGTGCTGGACCAGAGCCTCTGTTCGTCCGACAGAGGCTACAACTGGGCCTTCATCCAATGTCCCGGTGAGTGAACAGCTGGAGCGCGTGCTCATCTATTGGTCACATTCCGTCACCCAGCTGGATAACAATGAGTCTGTGGACCTTCGACACCTCTTTCATCAATGCACTGAACACAATCTTCACGATGGGGGGGGTTTGTAGCTCTAGGTTTCCCCAAATAACCTGAGTGTATCCTGTGTGTGTGTGTGTGTGTGTGTGTGTGTCCGATGTCCTCCCAGCGTGCCAGTGTAACGGTCACAGCAGGTGTGTGAACGGCAGCGTGTGCGAGCACTGTGGGAACCTGACGGCGGGGGTGCACTGCCAGAGCTGCGTGCCCGGTTACTATGGCGACCCCACCAACGGAGGGAAGTGCAACGGTGAGTGCAAAAAGGTCAGCGTATTGTGTGTTTTCTCTTTTTTTTTAGTTTATTCTGGAGCTTCCAAATTGTCTTTCTCATTATTTCTGTCTTTGAGTCCTTGAAACGGGGGAGGGGGGGGGGCAGAAATCAGCTGTCCGAATGTTTTCTTTTTCTCCTCCGCTGCAACAATCTGCCGTCTCTGAAGATAGAATCCCTCAATTTCAAAATTGCTTGAAACAAGTTGATTGCTCTGAGACGGAAGTTTGCCGTGAGAAAGTGTTGTTTTCAGAGTTCAATTATAGACAGAAGTAAGGAAAGTAAAAGGTTTCTCCTGCTCTCTGTCTCCTTCACCTCTCGCTCTCAATTGCTTTCATAGAAATAAAGAGCCGTTCAAAACGTGTGTGTATATATATATATAATCCCCTGAAGGCAGCCTACAACACTGTAATAGACACAAACGTCCTGACGGGGGCAGTGCAGTTAAAAGCTGTGCAGGCTTTGTTCTCCGTTGAGCTCGTGGCGACCGGCGGAGCCGGGATCGAGGTCTGCAGACAGTGAGGGAGCAGCAGAGAGAGAGAGAGAGAGAGGGGGGGGAGAGAGAGAGGGAGAGAGACTTGGAAAGATGGTGCAGATGAAGGCTCTCACAGAGGTGCACGCACGGTTCATGGCCATCCATATTTTTCTGCTTGGAATCCGCCTGTCAGCAGCTTTGTTTTGCTTCGCATTCAATTAATCACAGCAAGCAGGGTTTGTTAGCTTATGTGTGTGTGTGTGTGTGTGTGTGTGTGTGTGTGTGTGTGTGAGTGTGTGTGTGTGTGTGTGTGTGTGTGTGTGTGAGTTAGATAATAGAAAGCAGAAGCCACAGGAACGTCCGGGGGGGGCTGGGGTTTTTGGAAGGTGTATGATACAGTACGGCCCTGGATGGGAGATGTAATGAATGAATGAGTGAGTGACTGCTGGAGTGTGGGTGAGGAGGGTGGGAGGGGGGGGGGGGGAGTGAGCGGGAGGTGCAGCAACATCAGTCTCGCTGTGACAGATGTGCTTTTTGGCTCGGTGGCGGCGTGACATTAAATCGCTCTTAATCATTTTCTTATTTCCTGAGTTGACTGGTGTCTCCGTCCCTGGCGGCTCCTCACAGCGAGCGCAGCGCTGATAGATGCACGCCTCTCTCCGCCTCCGTACAGGACTCTCATGCACTTTTCTCTTCTACTTTGGCTTTCTTTGCCATGTTTTCCGTTTCCCTCCTCTTTCTCTCCGTCTTTTTGGCATTTTCCTTCACTCCCTCTAAGGCTCCCCGGTCATGTTTTTCCTGCCGTTTCTCTCCCCACATGGTCCATTCTCTACACCTCTTTCATGCCTCCTTTCCTTTTATTGTTCCGGCCGTATTTGTTCAATCAATCTGTCATCTTTTCTTTTTTTCCTGGCGTCTTCTCTCCTCTTTTCACTTCTCCCTTCTCATATCTCCTTTTCCCACCTATTCTCTTATTTCCTCCTTTTCTGTCCTTCTTCCCCTTTTCTTCTTTCTTTTGCTTTCCGTCCCCTCTTCTCTTCTTCCCTCCCTTCCCTTTCCTCCTGGTCCCTTTCCTTTTCTCACCTCTTTTCCTCATTTTCTACTTTGCAGTCCTCTCCTCACTTCTTTACTGCCCTCATCTTCCTTTTTTGTCCCCTCCATTTCCTTTCCTGTCTCTATCCTTTTGTCCACCTTTCCCTCCTTTCTCTTGTGTCCTCTTGGTTTACTTTCTTCTCTTCTCCACTGCTCTCTCTTCATCTTCTCTTCTCTCCTCTCTTCATCCCTTCCCCAGTAAACAGGTGGTTAAACTGGATTTGTAGAGAGGCTTGTGTCATTGGTTCTCACCTCCCCGGAGCTTCTTGTTTTGTCTCCACTGATTGCACTGACCAGACTCATCCGTCCACCTCCATCCAGCTTAAACCCATCTACCTTTACCTCCCTCCACCTTCGTTTTACCCTCTTTTACTTCCTCTACACTCCTGTCATTCCCTCTTACAGATCACAATAAGTCTCTGTCTTAAATAGTCCATCTGTCCATCAATCCATTCATCCGTTCTATCTCCATCTCTCTTTATAAAAGGGACCACTAGATTTACCTTGAGTTAAATGGCCGGGAGGCAATGACGTGTGGCGGATTAGAGGACTGAATGATGGAGAGACGGCTGTCGCGGCTACCAGGGAGGGGAGAAGGCCTCGGCTCATGGGGTTGCAAAGAGGATGGACGGGTCAGAGAGGCAGTGGGGGAGGGAAAGGGGGAGACGGAGTGAGAGAGAGGAGGCAACGGGGACAAAAGCACGTCGACAGAGAGAGAAAAACAGATGAAACCATGTGGTGAGATACACAAGGTTAATATCGGAGGAAAGGGACAGTTGCCCTTGGCTGGAGAGACGATGAAGGAATAGAGATGGAGGGATAAAAAGAGGAGGAGATGGAGGACGGACAGAGGAGAGGAGAGGAGAGGGGAGTCTGTCCGTTCCCCCTGTCCCTCTCACAGATGATTAACTAACCTTGTCAAATGTGGATGAAGTGTGTGTGTGTGCAGGGCATTTGTGTCCCTTTTCTCTGACTGGACCGTTCACCTTGCTGCACACATACCAAATCAAACGCACCCGTGCCAACCTTCAGCTGCAGCGGACAACATGTCGGATATCAGGTTAGACTTTTACTCCCTCAGAGGAGAACATGCATACCGAGAGGCTTCCATATTCTGTTGATTTCATCTCTAGTTTGCATCACAGCGGAGAGACGGACAAACACTGTTTTCCCATCACGTGTATCAGTGGAAGGCTTGCGCTGTTAAACATCCGCACATGGAAGTAGTGCAACCACACTGGTGTCACTGAATGGTTGTGTGACGTCAAGTCACGGCGCACACGTTCTCATTCCAACATGCTGACAAAACCACTTAGTAAGGTTGAGAAGAAACATCATGTCTGGGCTTTAAAGAGTTAAAGGCTTTTAAGAGTTAAATGTGAACAATGTCAACATCACTTTAGATAACTCAACAACACTTTGGGACACAACACACACTTGAGAAGCAATTTGGAGACGTCCCTTTTGGATCTGGGAACATGGGGTCTGCTGCTTTCTGACATTTCACTCACCAAACATTTAATCGGAAAATTATTTTCTTCTTGGGTAATGGTCTTTTTTAAAGTGGATATTTGTTTGTCTGTACCTAAATAAGAAGTGGACTATGAGTGCACTATGACGTCACCCATTGGCTTGTGTAATGCGTTTTTCAAGCCTTGAGTTTGGCATTTTGGGCGTCGCCGTCTTGTTTTTTTGGAACCAAAAGAGACACGAGAGGGTGGAGCTAAGTACAACGGAATACCGTAAAGCAGACCTTGTTTTGTTGTCTATTTGACTCTAAATGGACCATCATGTACTAAATGAACATCATGCTGTATCGAAGAAGACTTGAAACTAGAGATTGAGACCATGGACTCATGTTTACAATGTTTACTGAGGGAATCAATCAAGTGAGAAGTAGAGTAATTTCTTCATAGACTTCTATACAATAAGACATATTTTTGTAACCAGAGGAGTCGCCCCCTGCTGGTCATTAGCAAGACTGCATGTTCAAGGCCCTTCTGCATTAGCCTCACTCTTCAGACCCAGAGTATTCAGAATGTCACTTTACCTCCACATGTAGTTTCTTGTGTTGTTCTGGTGCTGGTGCTCGGGTTCAGTGAGGTATCCCCAGCAGCAGGCAGACCACGGTGCTCCCACGGTGCTCCCACGGTGCTCCCACGGTGCTCCCACGCCTCCTTCTGAATTGTCTCCCGGGCAGGACGTCGGCTTGTGTTGTTTTTCCCTGTGCTTGTTATCTTTTGCTACCCAGCACTTAAGCGTGCAATTCTCCTCTGCCATCAGCGGCTCATGCTGAACACTTTTATTGCTTCCATAAATTTTGCATGATTCACATCAGCGGCTCCCCGTGTCCATCTCGCTCTGATGCTCGATCTCTCGCTGCACTACATCACTTGCTGTCTTACATGGAAACGCTACACGAGTTAAAGGTTGCTGTTGGCTCTTCAGGACGTTTTCCCAAGTTTCCTCGTCTTCTACGGGTTCAGCTCAGTTCAGTGTCTGGTTCCTGTGTGGTTACGGGGCTTCTGGTGATCTTCAGGCTGCCATTGTTCCAAAAGGGAAAGGAAAGAATGAGATGTATCAATACAGGAATTGAAAGTGTTTTTAGGTCAGGACAGGTATCTTTTCTAGTAGAGCGATTCTTCTTCTTTTCTTTTTTTTTACAGTGCTCTTAAGACCATGCAGTTGGTGGATCATTTGTGTGGTTATATACTTTTGCTTGAAGGGCCACATTCTGAAGCACTTAAGCTTAGTTTATCCTCGCTGTAATCACAGTCTGCGCCCTCGCTCGTGCACCTCTGCATTTTTGTAACATGGCGTGTGCAATCGGAGCCTTTCAGACGTGAAATAGTTCACTGATAAAAGCACTATTTACATGTCTAGGGATCATACAAAGAAGCTCAATTCACATTTAAATGCTTGAGAAACAGGAGGTCTGAAAAAGATATTTTGCAGCCAAATGGAATTGTTTAGAGGATATTCAATTAGTTTCTTTCTAATGCACGTCGTACTTAACTTCTTTCTTTACAGGGCTTGTACAAAGTCGATAAAGTAGTCCGTGAATATGAGATATGAGCTTACAGTTAATTGCAATCCCTCCTCGGCGTAGCGGAGGTTGGTTTATGGCGCTTTGGCGGTTTCACTAATTGTCTTTTTGATTCTTCGCAGTTCATTTTGTTTGCGTGCCCTCTGGCGTTTCTGAGAGTAATGCAACAAGCGGCGCATTTTAGCATAAGCGCCTTTGTGCGCGCTCGGAGCTTACGCGCATCTGCGGAGGCTCCGCGCTACGATGCCAAGAGAAGAGTGTCAACAAAGAGTAGAGTTCGATGAGGGTGAGTGAGCAGACTTTTAGCATTCAGTCGTTCACATAAACTAAAAGCAGCCTCCAGTTGGCTGTAGCAGGGTTCCCTCTTAATTCCTAAAAAGGCATTTAATTCATCCATCTAAAAATGATACAAATAATTTGCAAAATCAATGTTTTGAAGTGAACTTCTGTCCGTTATGTTTTCTATTGCCATAAAGAGGTCGATATCCGCTTGTCGTGACTTGAGCGTTAACGGTGTTCTACATGTGGACACTGGTTCATGTTAGGGTAAGATTGTGCTTATATTTAATACAAAGACGTCTCCAGTGACATCAAATGTGTGTTTTCCATTTAAGTGGACAGATTGCCGGTTTTGTTGTAAATGTACCGAGGCCTGTTTTCCAAATGAAAGCAACGCGACATTGTTTTCCTGCCGTCACTACACAGGCAGCTGAAGAGAGAGTCTCTGTTTACCATCACAAGAGGTCGCTTGTCAGGAAAAACCTGAATATAGATTTAAATGTAAACACACATAACCAATGGTGATGTGTTCTTGTGAGGCTGGTCTCTCCTGTCTCCACCGACCATGTTTCCCCCCCCACCTACCTTCTTCCCTCTCTCTCTGTCTCCGTCCCTAATTTTGAGGTTTTGATGCACAGTCACTAAGCGAGGTGCAGCAGCAGGAGCTCTTTGTAAATGTGTGTTCAGTGCAGGAGCCAGAGAGACGTTGAGTGATGTCTCTGCAAGAAACAACCCAGCAGCCTCAGCGAGAGACTAGGACAGACAGGACAGCAGCGTAGTGTCCCTGTGTGTGTGTGTGTGTGTGTGTGTGTGTGTGTGTGATGGATCAGACAGAGCCAGCTGTTGTTGAGCTTCAGCAGCAGTAGAGCAGCAGACAAAGGATGCTGCCTGCAGAGTCGCTCCATTCAGTCTTCTCTGTGGAGAAGCTGCCAAATCCACTCTCACCTGCCGTCTTAAGTGTGTCTGTCGGTGTGTGTGTGTGTGTGTGTGTGTGTGTGTGATGTGTGCTCTATATGTTTATGTACCTGTGGAGCCTTGTGGCGGAAGTACCCAGCATTCTCAGCGGTATCCAGTCATCTTCCCTCTGGCAGCTCTATTCCTGGCTTCAGCCTGGTCAACAAACGAGCGCATAGAAAAATCAAAAGCACACACACACACACACACACACACACACATACAAATGATTCTTTAAATATGATTTCAAATGGCTTTTGAATGCTTTTTGCTCTCCAGTCAGCTGCTGCTGTGACTCATGTTTTGTCTAGAATTAGCTGCTTTCTTTGAGACGCCATGCTTTCATTCTTGGCTTTCAGCTCACGCACGCATTCACCAGCATAAAATCCATATCACTGGCTCCCATGCTGTCGCGTCTGACGAGCAGCAGTTTTCCCGGGGTTTTCAAGAGGAAACGCCCACTCAGCCGTTAGCAAAAAGCAGTGACGTAGGAGACCAAAGTAAGCTCATCAGTAAGGTTATGAATAGTGTGAACGCCAGCACGAGCTGAGTCAGCGATAGCTGAGTTTGGAAATAACTGAAAGGGCTGGTTCGGATTGTTTGAAGTGTTTTTTTGCTCTGAGGTGAAATGATTGCTTTTGTCGGTGGAGTCTTGTTGTCCTCACTCAAAGCCGGTAATATTCAGATCCACATAAGTTGACCAACTTTTTTGCAAGACTGCATTTGTTAAATCTATAGTTGCATCAGGTGAGCAAACATATACACTTTGATTACTAAGCTTTAAAGTCTTACACTGTAGCATACATCTCTTTAGATGCATCTATTTTTAAATGCATCTGTGAAAACAAAGGTTTATTCCTGTTGAAATCAGCTTTAAATCACACAAGTATGTAGTTATGAGGCATTATTGTGTTAATCTTGTGCGATAAACAGTCCTAAAATAACTGACGCGAACATGATTATAACTTTAACCAGCTTCACGGATCAGAGGAAAGTAAAGACAGCTGAGAGAAGCACTCTATATTGAAGGGCTCTTTGATATCGCTGGTTTGAAAATCATTTTTCTCTTCGTATGCGAATATATATATATATATATATATATATATATATATATATATATATATATATATATATATGCGCGTGTGTGGTTCCACATATTTGACAGACTTCCCACCTCTCTCTTCTGTGATGTTTGCCCTCGACCGTTCCCCATCATCCCTTCATCAAACACAGGAATATAAAGCCCCGTCCGCTCTTATCCAGCCAAACCGCCCCGTCTGTGGAACTGGACAAAGGAAAAGCAGGAGTCAGCAGTAGGTGGAAGGTGACATTGATGATGATGATGATGAAAAAGTATTCATGGAGATGAGCACGTTTGATCATAATCTGGGGGAAACGGCAAAGTGAAGAAGAGGGAATATTGAATTTTGAGAGCATTGTGGCAAAAATAATTTACAAAAGCACTTATTTTCATTAGTGTGTTAAGTATTGCATCTCAGGAGGGCTTAAAGAGACGGGTGCTGAAACGGAGGGTTAGTACAGGTATATTCAGAAGGACAATATGAGAAATCTTTAGGCGTCGTCAGCCGTATGAGAGCGGTGCAGAGCGACGGCAGAGGTACACATCTCCAGCTGACATCAATGCTCTGAATGTCGTGTAATGCTCCTCATTATTTAACATAATTAAGGGTTTTACGGAATCATCAAACATGGGCAATATGTTTGGTGAGCGGGTCTGATGTTCAGCTTTCATTGAGAGGGTATACAGCAGGCTGTTGCAATTAGAGGAAACGGCGATGAATCTGTCCTACATCATGAAAAACAAGCCAAGAATCAGAGACTCCTGTTAATTAGCTGCTTGCTGCTTGTTTGGAAGCCGTCCTCTTCTCTCTACGAGCCACTGAGATATACAGTACCACGAATAATACGACAGCAATTAAAGGTGTCACTCTGACACAGATGTGCACACAGACACATGTTCCAGCTGTACAATATTCCACAGATGATTTCCTTATAGATCAATCAGCACCTCTGGTAGGAGTGAACGCGTCGCACAGGGGGACCTGGTTTGAGGCATGTTTGATGGTTTTATAAATACCTTTTGTGCATTGCAATTGTGTTTCAGTTTGTATTTGTCAAGGAGCAGATTACCTGGATCTTATGTCCAAACGCACACATTCAAACATTGTTTCCTGCTGCAAGAAGACGCTCAGCGTTTATCGTGAACGAGGTTCTTAAACCCAGCTCGTCTCATCAGAGTGATCAAGAAAACAAAAAATAGCATTTGTGTTTCAAATGGGGTTGCTGGTTCGATCCCCGCCACCTCTAGAGGGGTTGTGTGACGTGTCCTTGAGCAAGGCGCTGAACCCCTAACTGACGGGCAGGTTCATACACTCTACCGTCAGTGTATGAATGGTGTACAACACGTATCTTTGAGGTTACTGTGAAGACATACAACTGATGTGCTGACACAGCATTTAATACCAGTTGAATGCTTTGCTAATCTGTATGTTGTGTCTTGTTTTTGCAGGTTTCTATAAACCTAAACAAGTATTGCTATTTGCCTGCTTGTTTGTTTGCTTAACTGCGTGAAGTCTTTGAGGCGTCAAACAGGAGTTATGGAAATGTGTTGCTCAACACTACTCACACCATCTGGTTATCCTCTCTTTCCTTCAGCGGCATGTCGTTCTTATGGAGAGATTCTGAAAGAGCAAAAGATAAAGAACAGTAAAAAAAAAAACATTTGAAAGATGAAATTCCAGCGATACTTCACATGGTCAGGGGAAAAAACAGCTGGCCCGAACTCCTTTCTTTTACTCATCGCTTTCTGTCGGAGCAGAGGAGGTGGAGAATACGGACATTTGTTGAAATATCCACCAAGCGACATTTAGCAGCAGCAGACAAGAATTCACAAAAACGCCTTTGGAGTAATGTTAAGCACCACACCAGCCCTTGATTTGTTCCTCTCCCATTAAGCTATCTTTGAGTTTCATAACTGCACGGCCCATGGGAATAAGACGGGGCAGAGCGAGGATTCTTCTCTAATGTCTTCTTATTTCCTCATCTTTACCTGTCTGACTCATGGACACACACACACAGCCCAGTTCCCTCCTACACACACATTCAAACGCACCCGACTTCAGCGTCTTCTGTATTATGCGTGTGCATGCAGAGGCAGTGGGGTGAGAAATTGTGCTCTCTTCAGGGGCCTCGCACAAGTCATGTGAAAAATGATTTATATCAAATCAACCTTTTTTTTTTTTTTCTTTGCTAAGAGATCAGGATTCTTTATATCGCCGCTTATTTCTGTGCTGTCAGCAAGTCTGTTGCTTGATGTGCTTTCTCCTCCGTCCACTTCATTCATTCATTCATGCTCGCGCTCTTTTATGAATCCCCTGCTCCTACACCCCTTCATCTCCAAATGCTCTCTCTCTCTCTCTGTCTCTCTCTCTCTGTCTCTGTCTCTCTCTCTCTCTCTCTCTCTCTCTCTCTCTCTCTCTCTCTGTCTCTGTGTCTCTCTCTCTCTCTCTCTCTCTCTCTCTCTCTCTCTCTCTCTCTGTGTGTGTTGGCCAGATGGCAACCTCTGAGTCTGAAAGGTGAAGCCAATGCTGAAGAGCCGTAAAGTTACATTATTTCTAACTCCTCTGATGCGAACAGAAGTCCCTGCTTGACTCTACTTCTCTCTTGATTTATTCCCTCAGTAAACATTGTAAACATGAGTTCATGGTCTCCATCTCTGGTGTTTAAGTCCTCTTCCACACAGACAGTTACCGGTCTGTGTGTTGTGCATCCATTCTGCACAGAGGCCGCAGTCTGAGCCGTGTCGCGAGCTTTTCGGTCATGCATCTGTCATGCAGAAAACGCCCCGGCAGACTCACTTTGAACGCTGCACACTTAGAAGGATGACGCCGTGGATGAAACTCCGTGCTGTAACAACAGCCTGCGGGCCTGGTTCACTGTTTGATCAGCAGCGTTTGCACAGAATATAAACGGTGGAAGACAGACGGGGAATGTCTCTGAGTCGCATCACCGCGGAAATAAAACAACAAATGACATTTCAGTTAAGTTGTCTATGCGTTTACATGAAAAACAAACATCGGCATGTGGCCGGTGATGAACAATAATAATTGAGTGTTTGCCCCGTCTAAATCCAAACCTGGTGGTTAATGGATCAATTAAAGCGTAGATAAGAGCTTAATACAGGGTTAATAACAACGCAACCTCAGAAACCAAGATTTGACTTTGCCGTTTTATCAGATGAGTGTAACTTTATTTATCAAGTTGTAGTTCTTATATTGAAGTGGAAGACAGAGTAGCTTCTCATCTCCTCAGTCTGCAGAGCAGCTGGTCTGCGCTGCGACTGCACTGCTGGAAGCAGGATGCTGTTTGCTGCTCTTGGGTTTTACACTGGTTTCATGTTTCAATGCACTTCTCTGTGACAGAATGTTCTCTGTCTCGCTGCGAGATCTGGAATAATTTGACTTTATATTTGAGAGCCTCAGAGCTTGTGTTGTGTCTGTTCAAGTGTCTTCGTTGGGTTTCTAATTTGGCCTTTGAGATGATGCGATAGTGAAAGCTGTTCTCCTTGTTGTGTCTCGTGTGTGAAGTCCGTTAGATGATTGTGATATTCTGTATTCGCCTCAAAACCAAAAACTAGTAACCGGCAGCTTTTTAAGCCGTTAACCCGAATTCTTCATCTCCGGCTCATTCTTTTTTTGTCTGTCTTTGGCTTTTCTCCAGTGCCCATTGGCGAAATCTGTGTGAGTTCATGAATACACATTCCTGCTAGCGTTGTCCTTTGTATGCCTTTGTTGACTGCCTCCTGAATCAATATTGTTTGAACAGCAGGGTTCCCCGAGCCCGCCGCTAACACACCTGTGATTTGTCTATTATCTCAAATCTAAAAGCCACTTTCTGTTCCGCCTCCGTCATCTCCCAAAAGCCCTCGCGGCTCAGTGTGCAGCTCCGGAGAAGTGTTCTCTCTTCGTGACGGGTCAAAGTGATTTAAAGTAATGGATCAACGTCGTGTTTCGTTATTGATGCCTCATCTGCCGTCAAGTTGAAGAACGACAATCTGACTTTCAGCCCACTGACATTTAAACGCCCCACTGCACAACCTTGTGTTTCAGCCACTCAAGTGTGTGTGTGTGTGTGTGTGTGTGTTCCAAAATCTAAATATCTAAAGCTGCGTTTAAGTCTGCTCCCTTGTTTTGTTGCTCAGCGCCTCTCTTCCCTCGCAGGGGAGGAGCGCGGGTGGAGGAGGTTGTTCTCCTCTCATTATCCGCCGGTGCCTTGGCTTTACCTTGACCTGAGCGCGCCACTGTTTTATTACAGGAGCTGTCTCTGTGCCAATTGGAAGGAATAAGAACAAAGCACAAAGTCAATTCAGCTGGAGAGGGACACAGGAGAGAGTGGCCTTGTGTGGATGTGAACGCACACACACACACACACACACACACACGTACACACAACACAAGGGTATAGCGAACGTTCTTGTTTGTCTCTGCCATTAGTCACTCCATGCAGAAGTGATTTAGTGTGTAAATTACAGGCTCGGCTCCGGCTACATCATGCTCTGCTTTAGCGTAACGAAACGATTAAAACGATTTAAAAAAAAAAAAGGCCCCCATCTCTGTGAGGAATCAGAAGCGGACTAGCTACAATAAATAGCTTCCTTCCAAAAGACACATTTCACCATCCAGGGGTTTTTACCTAATGCGGTTCAAAAAGTTTCAGAAGTTTTTCTACTTTTGAATTATATCTCGCCTGATTGCACTTCAAATCTGGTGTTGATAAACGGCCTATTTCCACATTCGCCCTTTTCCCTTCCCCGGTGGACTATACCCACATCCTAGGTTGACACGGACTGCTGTGTGTTTTCTGTGTCTCATTCGTGTTCGATCGTGGCTTTGACTTGGCAGTTGTCATGATGAAGAACAGGACCAAAGGTCTACAACCAGAAACACGTAAAAAGCCCCTTTACCCTTCCTGCTCTGCAGCAAACAGCAGACAGACTCGGACACTAGCTGGTGAACGTAGCGGAGCATGTAGCAGCTAAAGAGACAGATGTTTCTCTCAGGAGTGGGTGGAGACCAAAGTCAAGGCTAGAAGAGAGTGAACGTCGAACCTATGTTGGAACACAAACACGACTCTTAATGATCACGTTGCTCCGTAACAGCTGGATGTGAAATTATCGATTTAAAAGATAACGATATGTCAGCGTTGTGTTCTCAGCTGGTTTCTGCTGCCCCCAAGTGGCCAAAAAAATAGAAAATCAGTTATTATAGTTTGAGAAGAGGAGCGTGGCGTCATTAAAATCAAACATCCTCTGGGAGTGTAAATGTGCTCGGAGAATGATCCGCGTGTTAGATTTGAACATTTTTTACAGTGTGATATCTTCACGGACAGGAGGAGCAATTTCAGTGAGCGATAACTCTTTCAATGCCCGCTCGCATGGGCATGTCAATATTTTCTAAGACGTACTTGAAAAAAATAGTGAGCTTATCCCTTAAGTGTTCCATCTAATGGGCACTTGAATTTTTTATTTTTTTAAATGCTGTAAAATAGCTCACTGGTGACCTCATGTTTCCCAGAAACAATTTTCCTTTCAAACTGTTTTGCAAGCAAATGCATCACATTGTGAGAGTAATGATTTTTTTTGAGGTAGGATTAGGTAAAGGTGCATGCAGCTCAGTGTTTCCTAAGAACGAGGAAACAAGAGAAAACATTCCAATCAGGAACTTGACACCTATTAGTGCCGAACGACTCAGAGCATCGAGGCGCTTTAGTGTTTCTCGGAAAGTGAGTGATTTGTCCTTTTCTATCTCCCCCGTCCCTCATTACACTCCCCTCTCTCCAGCTCAGCTTCCTTCACCTTTTTCCGTACCTCCCCCCCCCCGTTCTCATCTTTCCTCCCCGTGCCTCCTCCCACGCTCTTTGTCTGCATTTATTCCCTCAACTCGAACATCCAACACAATGTTAAAAGGATTGTTGTGTTTCTTTATACATTACGCAGGTTGCTGTGCTGGACGCTGAGCAGCGGCACTACAGTCGATTACTGCCTCGCTCGAGGGCACCTAAGCAGTAGTTGCTTCTCAAAAGTTACCTTTGAGAAGATGTCGGGTTCTGAAAACTGTCATCGTGTCTCCACACCACAGATTCTTCTTTGAAATTCCAGAGATCAAATCTCAACACATCTCTCTCTCTCTCTCTCTCTCTCTCTCTCTCTCTCTCTCTCTCTCTCCTCCCTGCAGGGTGCAAGTGTAACAGCCATGCCAACGTGTGCCACGTCAACACGGGGAAGTGCTTCTGTACCACTAAAGGAATCAAGGGAGACCAGTGTCAACTGTGAGTACACTCATACAACCGCAGCGTGGTTCAATACCCAGACACAGCTGGCCTGTGAGCATTATGTCATCTAGTTAAATAACACAACAGATATGTAGCGATCACATATCACTTCAGAACAAGCAACACACACGACATAAAGATGGCTGCTTTATTGCAATGCTAATCACACTTTGGATTATATAGTAACACATAAAAAACCTTATGGATCAAGATTTATTTTAAAGTTTTTGTTTAAAGATTTCAGTCCTGGTGGATTTGACGAGAGCCAGTTCATGGGTGGTAACTGCATATGCAGTTCAGTATTACAGGTCCCAGAATACTGCGGGGCAGCAACACAAACTGTTGTCCTCTTAACGAAGAAGTTGGGCAATATTTGGCCTTTTTTTTTTTCATTATTCTGTTTGCAACCGTGATCTGAACAGCAACAGCTAAAACAGCTCCTGAGTGAGCAGCCTGCAGCTCTTCAGCAGCTCACTGTTCCATTAATACCTGCAATAGTTCAAACTCAGCCGCCATCAAAAAGCGACCGCTGTCTTGTGTTGCGGACACATTTTTTGATGAAGCTCACTGATAAATGCATTGTGTTTCCTGTGAACACTTAATAAAAATCAACATCTGTTGTGAACAGTTAAATACTTTAATGTGAAACAGCAGCAGGAAATGTTGGGTTTGCATTCGCAGTAACTTAACACAGACATCCAGGTGTTTCAATACTTTCATCAGTAGGCAACGTTGTTACTTTCATTTGAATTTAGACGGCAGAAAGAACAAGTGTGTGTGTGTGTGTGTGTGTGTGTGTGTGTGTGTGTGTGTGTGTTTTTCCCCTGACTTAACTGCTGCAGCACTACAGTATGCTGAATGGCTTGGCGGACCAACACACCACAGAGAGACAGACTGAATATTGCTGCATCAATAAATCGAACAGGCGAGGCTAGAGAGCAGAGACAGAGAGTACACTGTGTGTGTGTGTGTGTGTGTGTGTGTGTGTGTGTGTGTGTGTGTGTGTGTGTGTGTGTGTGTGCGCGCACGCGCGTGTGTGTGTGTGTGTGTGTGTGTGGTGGGTTACCCTGTCCAGGAAAAGGGACATAGAAGACATTTTTTGTCTTTGTTTAAACCGGATTGTAAATGTAAATTGTAAATGCCACAGATCGTGTGTGTGTATGTGTGTGTGCGCGTGTGTGTGTGTGTGGTGGAGGTTTCATAAACTTGCTTTGGGATTGTAATCGCTCCCATTATCTGATAGTACAGTTGCTAATGTGTTTATTTAGAGGCAGATGTGGCTCCTCGGTTTGTACCTCAGTGGAGACTGCAGTGTTAGAGTTCACTTTATTACAGCTAATTATTTCTTAATGTGTTTGATTAGTTTCTTTCATTTACAGAACGATCAAACATTGAAGGGAAACAAGCTGCACAAAGGTTGATCGATGGTAAAAGCGGTGCTGCTTAATCTGTGAGCCTGCTGTAGATTTATTGATACGGATATATCTTTCATTTCTTTTTACTGGCTCGTAAATGCAGATGGTCTAGTGTGTCAGATTCTTTCAAACCATAACTGATGTGTCTAGTGGGAGTAACAAGCAGCTGGCAGATTTAAGATACTGTAGCCACACACACACACACACACGCGCGCACACACACACACACACACACACACACACGCACACACACCCACGCACAAACAACTTGAATCTGCTGCCGATTATGTCAACTTTCTGACCCCTTAACTTAAACTCTGACTTTCACCTCTGGCTCTCTGCGTTACGCGAACCTCAACGTGACCTTTGAGTGATCCTCGACTTCAACTCCAGCTCCTGACACCAACGTGACCTCACACGAAAAGACTCTCTCCACATGTGTACTGTCTACTTGGATCAGCGTTAGCATTCGTGTTCCTTTAAGACGCTGTTAACCACTGATTCATTGAACATCATTTTCATGTATATCGATTTAAACAGGGATGACGTGAGCAGAATTGTGCCACATAGAAAATAAAGATGTTTAGCTTTAAATTAACACTACCATATATATACATATATATATATATATATATATATATATATATATATATATATATGTATATATATATATATATATATGTATATATATATATATATATATATATGTATATATATATATATATGTATATATATATATATATATATATATATATGTATATATATATATATATATATGTATATATATATATATATATATATATATATATATATATATATATATATATATATATATGCATTAACAAAACATGAAGTGCTTAGGGACAAAGGGATTTGTGATCACGTCTGTTGAGTTTGGGGGAAAATAACAACTAACATGAACATATTTCAGGCTGAATATTGTCAAATCTGGAAGAACACAGTACTGCAGTTGAGTGAAACGGAATGTTAAAGTGGCCGTACGGCATCAGGACTCCTGGTCACTTGGCATTGGTGTCGGGAGCGTAGTGTTTCTCTTCAGCACGCACTAACACTTCATTATTCTGGTGGAGACTCCACAGAGGGAACAGTGGTGTGTCGATGCGTGTTCACTTGTGCATCCCTAAGCCACTGCAGTCGCTTTCACCTTTGATTTGCTCCTCCCCCCCCCCGTCTCTCTCTAAATGTCTCTCTGTCACGGCGCTGTTTGTTTTGCTTGAGTCACTCCACAATGGTGTGCCAAGTCGAGGGCCATTTGTTTGCCGTCTAGATGATGAACGCTGAGCGTCCCCAGGTTACGTCAGGTGTGTGGATGCGTATTTCAGAGCGTGTGTTGTTCTGGAGTCAGACATAAAGCGGCCGTGAAGCGTTTTGTTTTGTGTGCTTACATCCTTACACGTCTACGTTGATGCATATATTGTCTCTTCGTCTGCATTTGTGTGTCTGACTTTCACACTTTATTTCATTCATACTGAAGAGAAAATGTGTTTCTCTCTCTGTTTGTCAGACCTGTTGCTCCGGCAATGCCTCAAAATATTGTCAGTCATAATTGCATTGTGACATGCATCTTATATATATATGCACTTTGCCACCCACAGCTGTTACAGGCAGCTCGGAGCGTGAATGTGGCAGGTCAGGGCTGTGTCTACCTGAGCTGCTGCTATCAGGACTCAGCCGCTCACCAGATGTCCTCCAGCTGTTTATGTGTGGTCACAGTTTTACAACGTGTGCGAACAATCTATTTAAAGTCCAACATACATCGGGCTGTTATTGTCACTGTGCGAGCCTGAGCACGTTCTCTCCTGCAGCATTGTCTGACTGACTTTGATTGTGTTGACTCAGCTTTAATCGGCCTCCTCTCCAAATGTAGACAACTCCGCTAATTGCCTGCTAATTTGCATCTTTAACTGTATACTCGACCGGAGGGAGTGTCGGTGTGTCTTTGTGCGTGTGCATGTTTGTCATTTTGAACAGAGCCTGATACGGTATGTGCTTTTGTGATTTAAAACTCTTAACAGTTCACAACACAAACACACATACACCCACACACACCCACACACACACACACACACGCCTACACCCACACACACACACACCTACACACACACACAAACACACACACACACACACACACACCTACACACCCACACACACACACACACACACACACACACACACACACACACACGCCTACACCCACACACACCCACACCCACTCACACACACACACACCTACACACACACACACACACACCTACACACACACACACACACACACCTACACACACACACACACACACACACACACACACACGCCTACACCCACACACACCCACACCCACTCACACACACACACACCTACACACACCCACACACACACCTACACACACACACACCTACACACACACACACACACACACACGCCTACACACACACACACACACACACACCTACACACACACACGCCTACACACACACACACACACACACACACACACACACACACACACACACACACACACACACACACACACACACACCTACACACTTACACACACACCTACACACACCTACACACACACACACACGCACACACGCACACACACACACCTACACACACACACACACACCTACACACACACACACACACACACACACACACACACACACACACACATACATACGCAAGCAGGACCAATATCACTGTGACCTTTAATCTCCATTTTGTTTATCTAGGCAGAGGGTTTACAGGATCAGCAAGCAGAGCAAAAATATTTGTCACTCGTGTGTGTGTGTGTGTGTGTGTGTGTGTGTGTGTGTGTGTGTGTGTGTAGCTGAGTCAGAGAGTGTTTTAAGTGATGAGGCAGCCCAGTCCTCTGTGGCCCTTAACTCGTCCCCATTAGGCTGTTGTAAGCAGCTTAAGCGTGCGTCCCCTCTCGTCCAGGTCTTTAGTGTCCCCCAAGAGAGAAGATGTCTTGTCCTCGCCCCTTACTCAGCCTGCAGGTCTGCTTATCCTTCTTCTCTGAACACATACGTGAATGTAATGTTTGGCCAGTGTCGGCATCAGGGCACAGTCAGCCAGTACCAGAAGCTAACTAGCTTTGTAGCTACATGACTAGCTTTGTTTTGCTACATGACTAGCTTTGTTTTGCTACATGACTAGCTTTGTTTTGCTACATGACTAGCTTTGTTTTGCTACATGACTAGCTTTGTTTTGCTACCTGACTAGCTTTGTTTTGCTACATGACTAGCTTTGTTTTGCTACATGACTAGCTTTGTTTTGCTACATGACTAGCTTTGTTTTGCTACATGACTAGCTTTTTTTTGGCATTTGGCAAATGTTTTATCATTTTATAGATGGAATAAATGCTACATAACTAGATTAAAGGACCATTGAAGCCTCAATAGTTCAGAAAAGTCGCTTACTTTGGTTACCTGGCTGGAGAAAGAGTACGTGACATGTATTTGACATTAAATGAAATGAAAACGTTGAAGCGCGGTCGGTCTCTGTGTGTCTGGTTCTGCAGAGTATTTGTTTGAAATGAGTGTAAAAATGTTGCAAAGCCACGTCATGCAGTCATGATTGTGAAACCTACGCGAGTACGTTTTATTATCAGCAGAGTCAGCTCGCCTCCAGCCTGCTAAACAACACTAAATCCTGATGAGCTTCCTCAGTAGCCAAAGCTGACGTCTAACCTCCTCTGGGGGAGAGAGAGAGAGCATCTTTGTGTATTATTTGCACATTGTGACTGCAAGTAAAAATAAAAAAAAAAGAAATCTGTTCAGTGATTCAAATATCTGATAGAAGTATTGCACAGATCATATTTGGCTCCAACAAGGGCCCAATGCAATTCATGACAATCGCATTCATCACAATAAATCTTGTTGCTAAAATGGTCTCGGCCGGAGGCGACTCCAAAGCTTTTGAAGTCACAGAGTGTTCGTGAGACGACGCTGCTCACCGTCCGACTGTCCTCTCCGGATCCCAAAACCTTTTGTTTCATAAGCCTCTTTCACCTCCTTAAGTCCTCCTTTTCTTTCCTTCTCTCCTTGTTCCTTTCATGCAGCTGACACCCAGTAAGTAATTCTGCGTCGAGACCGCACGACAATGAATCAACGAGTGCTGCCAAGATTAAATAAAATATGAGCGCATTCAGCTTCTTTCGAAGGACCGTTCTGTCGTTCAGCAGAAATCTCAGTTACTTGGAACACGTTGGCCGAGACGTCAAGTGGCCTCTTAAACTGATTCACGCGCCACCATTAGACTAAAAGTATGGTTCTGCTTCTGTATCTGTTTTATTGTCGTCCTTAAACTCCTGATTCAGGATGGAAGCTCAGAGAGGCGGTGGTGGTTTAGGGCCTCGTCCTTGGCTTTAGAGAAGGATGAAATATTCAGTATCCGGTGCTGCTCTGTGACCTGCTGCAGCGCTACGAGCGAATTCACAAACACTCGGGCTGTAAACCTCACCTGCCCTCTAGTTCTCGTTCATTTATTCCTCTGTTTCACGCTCTCTCCTTCGCTCCCCCTCAATCCTCCTGCCCCTCCTTTGGATGAGTTGCTTTGCTCGTAAAGCTTGTGAAATATCTGCATCTGGGTTTGATAAGCGGGGGGGATTTCTTTTTCTCTAAATGGCCACGATGCAGAACTTTAGCGGTTGCAATATCCATAAACACTTATTTTTAAAGCCATCCAGATTAATGTCATGTAGAGTCACTCTCACACACACACACACACACACACACACACACACACACACACACACACACACACACACACACAAGAATGAACAACAGATGTAAACCACCCCATCGGGGCGATGCAAACGCTCTTTAAAGACATTAAAGCATTGACATTATAATCACAATTGCATTTGGTTCTCTGAGCACATTTTTTCCAACATTTCTTGGCAGTGGAAGTTAAATAACTGGCTTTTGTTCTGTTGCCAGGTAATCATTTTCCGATCGGTACTTCAGGTGCACGTCGTCCATCTTGACACTTTAATGGCCTCCGGTGCACGTACATCATTTCTTCATAATAACTCAAGAAAATACCTTTAACCCTGATATTTTGCCTTTAATTGCTTTTTGAGTGTTAACATTTACATGATCTTTAAGAGCCCATGTGGTTCTGCACCACGAAAAATTAATTTCTGCTGGAAAAATCTATATAAATCTCTCTCTCTATCTATATATCTATATATATATATATATATATATATATATATACATATACATACATTTACCTAATTGTATTGCGGCGGAGCTTTCTGGTCATTAGAGGCTTTTCCTTAACATAAAGGTCACAACTTTCAACAACAGCCAATTACTGTCCATCAGCAACACATAGTCCACCTCTATCTGGTCACAGTGATTAACAGACAAATGGCTGACATATCAAAATGAAACGAGTGGGTAGATTCGTATGATAAACATAATTTCTTTCTGTGACAAATTGTCCAAAATGACAGTGGTTAATGGTGTTTTGCTCTTGCCATTATCACAAGTATGTCAAGTCTGTTTTGCATTGATTGTCAATCCAAAGAGAAATAAACATCTGAATGAAAAAGATGAATACAAAACAAACCTTTTGACTTTGATTTAAAAAGCTGCTATAGCTGCCATGAAGGAGAACTGCACTGAACTTCTGTCCCTTTAGTCTTGAAAGGTGGCAAACATAACGTTTTATGAATGTGGTGTCACACATGATGCGTATAGCTCCGAAGCTCCACGCAAGTCTGGTATTCAGATATATTGACAAAGCATCGGTTATTCTGGAACATACTGAGCATGGATACACTTTGGACGAGTGGATTATGCTTCAGGCGTGATTTGAGGAGTTTACACTGTCGGCAGTTTTTCATACATCTATCTCTCCACTGTTACAGCTCTGAGACCAGGATCAATACAGCTGCCATCACTGACGCTGTTCAGGCCAACAGTGAGAGACGAGTTCATCCCCAATACATGGATTTTCAGTGGAGTTTTCCACTGCGTCCAATTCATCAACATTATTTAGCCAGATGTTTTTGAGCCGAGCACTTAAAGAGGCTTGATGTTCTCTCTCATAAGTGTGTGTGTGTGTGTGTGTGTGTGTGTGTGTGTGTGTGTGTGTGTGTGTGTGTGTGTGTGTGTGTGTGTGTGTGTGTGTGTGTGTGTGTGTGTGTGTGTGTGCACCCTGGGGAAAAAGAGAGCAGCTCAAAGAGCTGGGGGAAGACACTACCTGCAACAAGGGCCCACCTGAGAGACACACACACACACACACACACACACACACACACACACACACACACACACATTGTAACAGAAAAATGTGTCTTTGTAAAAATGAAACCCTTATCGAATGTTAATGCCTTTGTTCTTTCGCCCTCTCTCTTCTTCTTCTCTGCCTGTCTCTCCTTTCCTGTGTCGTTCTAGATGTGACTCAGAGAACCGTTACCTTGGTAACCCTCTCCGGGGAACATGCTATTGTAAGTATCCTGCTGCCACTACACCTGAGTCTCCCTCAGCTCCCTGCCCCCCCCCCCCCCCCCACGCTTAGAGCTGAAGTCTGTTCCTGTGTACAATGTCAATCTGTGTCCTGCGATTATCATCTTTGTACAACAAGTAAGGTAGCTAGAAAGCAGCTGTTCACCCCGCTAGCCTTCTTGTTGAAATGGAGCAGAGCTGATGCTCCAAGTAACCATGACCAGAGATTCGTTGTAGACCTTGGAGACACTTTACAAGACCACCAAAGGTAATTTATCAGTTAAATGTGAAGAAAACAGGTTTAAGCATACAAATAAATAGGTTGAAATAGGTTTTCCATTACTATCACCTATTCAGGTGTGCGACGAGAGAGGGGGGAGGGAGGAGGGGGATGCAAACAGAGAGAAAGTGTTTTTCCGTCCAGGACTTTGTTTTCCTGTTTCCAGATGCTCGCAGGGATCACATTGACTTAGCTCATTTGTAACAAATTGCTGGTTTTCCTTTTAAAGGGCAGACGGAGGTATGCTGCAGTCAAAACAGATGTTTTGTGGCACACAAGCACATGCTCCCTCACTCTGCATCTCTCTCTCCCACACACCACACACACACCACACACACACATTCAGTCTACCAATTGCCATCATCGGTTTTAATATTATAACCCAGTAGAATAAAGTTCAAGTGCTGTCAATGTCAATAGCCCTCTAGCCTGAGTGGGCCTATCATTGTTTCAGTGAGGGAGGCTCGAAAGGACACAGCAATCAGAGGAGTCATGCCACAGATTGCACCGGTCACCTCAAATATGTCTTTGATCACAAAAACAACTTCTGTTCAAGAATGTGATTGAAGACGGGCACATGGGTTCACCTTCGTTGCTGCCAAGCTTTTATCTTAAAATGTCATTTGTCTTCCTTTTAAGACACAGAATCAGACATTTCGTTGAGATAAGTGTGCTCGTTAGGGAGGCTCAGCGGTCATTTAAAGGTGCAGTGTGTAATATCTGGCCACCTGCTCCAAATGAATAGGGGGCACACTATAACCTGGGGCTGTGCGGTCTGTGTGCGCTTTCATAGTTTGTTTTTTGGATTAAATCTAAAGTGATAGAAACGAGAAAACGACTCCTACTATCGTTGGGTCCTCCACGGCGCCAGGAGACGACTTCTCCGTGGGCAGAAGGAGAGCAGTAACCGCTTTGGGTCCCGGACCTTCAGTTAGCAGTTAGCTTGAATTCAGCCAGCGCAAACCCCGGCGCCGCTTAAACCAATGAACAGACGATCAACACTCGTACCTGTACCTTCAACGCGATAAGCAAGACGCTGCAGGAGCCCCTTTCACAAATAGATCACAATAATGCCGTAAAGAAGATGCGCCGTTACTTCCTGGAAATGACCGTTTGAACCTTTGCTGTCATCGAAAGTTTCATTTTTAATGTAAAGTTCATCGATGGCATGGTATTATTGTCTGCTGGATCCAGGACTGAGGTTTGGAGGCACTAGATGGCACTAATGCGATGCCGTTGCCCAGTATTGTGAAGGGCTTTAGATAATCTAAATGCACAGAAACACTCAAACACAGCTTTCAGTCGGTGCTCGGCTCCTCCATGTCTCCATGGCTGCAGCTGAAGCGGTGTTTCCAGATGCATTTGGAGACATTATGTTCTGTCATTAATGTGACATTATCTTTTCTGTCGTCTATGAAACGGGTTTAGTTTTGTTTGAACAAGGGCAAGCACACTCAGACGTACACGCATGAATGCACACAACACCCTCTCACACACACACACACACACACACATGCAGAGAGATGGTGTGTATAAATCACAGATTTAAAAGCCATCCATTTCCCTTGGACTCTAAGGAAAAGCAGCCAGGTCAATATTAGTCTGAACTGTCATTGGAAGGAAGGCGCTGATAAAAGAAGCTTCATCTCTGTCATGTGAAATCACATGTGGAGTTTACGAGTGGGCAGCACCGACCCGGCTGGGGGGGATTGTGACGGATTTAGAGCAGAAGTTTGAGAAATCTGCACCACCTGTGGATTTGTTGTGATGTGAGGAGATGGTGAACAGCTGACAGCAGAGAGGTTAACTGGAATGTGAGGAGACAGTGTCGTCAGTATTAGCCTTAGGATAGTCCAGGATGGTCTTCATGCTAAATCATATTCCCAAATAAAGTGTGTCAATAAGCCGTGTCCCATGTTTAGGGATCTCTTACGTCTGGAACTGACATGGGTCTGGAAAAAAATAAAAAGGTAAACATCAACAATTCAGGCCAGTAGAGAGCGCAGACTCTCCTACCATGTGATGAGGGAAGACCTCTCGTAGTGTACTGACTGATCTGTCACCTAATTAATACAACTCTGGTCATAGAAATGATTGACATTGGTTTAAAGAGAGACAAACCCATCTCGGTCATGGTTTTCAATTGGAACAATCCGAAAAGGGAGACTGGAAGTTGATTCTGTGTGGCAACCTGCAGCACAGACTGAAGAGCAAACGTTGCTTCACTTTAAGGAGGTCACTGTAAGGGCAGGCGCTTGCGATGGTTCAGCCTTCTAGCCTGTAGTCCACCAAAGGGGACGCCGTCGTAAAGCGCCGTCTGTTGACGGATGTGGCCACATGTGTGGAACTTGTCGTGATGGATGCTCTGTAGACTCTCTGGATTTGGGAGGAGGTGCAGGTTCAGCCAACCTTTGTGAGCTCCGTCCTTTAAGTGACAGCTATAATCAACGTATGTTGTTAGTCTCTGTCAAGTGATACTTCACTACTGCCAGAGAGAGTACACCAGGCTGGACTGCTTCCATCCTTGTGGCAGTAACTGCAAGTTGTCGGCTTTAGAAAGCAGCAGCCGTGACACAAAACTCTTACAGGCAACCAAAAGACCAGCAACAGAGGTTCAGCATTGCTTTAAACTAGGTGAATAGAAGACCATTATCGAAACCAAACAACCACTCAGTGTTGCAACTGGATATCACAAGTCTGGCCCCCTTGACATCTGCTCTGAATCAGACGTGTTTAGTAGTCTACTCTCCTCTCTCCTTTTCTTACCCATTTCTACAGCGGTGCTGTTTGAAAGTCAGTCATGAACAGACTCATTGAACTACTGTAGTGCATGTGTTCAATCACACGACGGCAGCATTCTGTTTGAAGATAAGGGGTCACATGTGAAAAAGCATACGTATCACTCAAAGGCATCAGTATATTCATGTTTTGTGATTGGTTGATTATAATAAAGGGGAAAAATTAAGTCATTTTCATCATTCAAGCTCTCCACTTGACGGCTGCAGTCGGCTTTATTGTGCAATATTGCAAATGAACAAAAACACAGAATGACACATGCTCAGAAATCCATGTTGATGAAACGTTTGCATCAGACTGATACGCGCGAGTGTCCAGCTACTGACGGCCGTGCTCCTCGTCTCACTCGGGGGATTAAGTGCAGCGAGCGGCGCTTTGGTTCAGTTCGCGCTGTCATATCTAACCACCAGTCAATTGATGAAAAGCAACTTTGCTGTTTAATGAGTTTGCCCCCAGTCAGGCTGGCCTTCATGAGCAGCATCACCAGGACAATGCTTTAATGAAGCGCTGTCATATTCCATCTCAGTCAGCTACAAGGGACGTCTAATTAGGGACGGCCACCGAGCGTCCCGCCGCTTCCGCTGGAGAGACCGGCAGTCGGTTGGATTACCAGCTAACACCAGTCGGCCCAGAGTCAGTGCCGCTTGGAAAGCTCAGTCAGGCCGAACAGCAGTGGCTCCGATATTCACTGACGGCCTCACAATCCCAATTAAAATGACAATCAGGGATGGACCGCACGGAATAGGACTGATTAATGACGTGTTGTCCTCAATCAGATAGGAGAAAAATGGAGAGGGCGGATTAGTCATTCCCCCGATTTCTACTAAACATGATTAAATGTTCTTCTCATAGTGCTAAACTTATGTCAAAGACAATTGAAATATAAGCTTGTGAATGGTGGGGCCCATTCGAACGTCGAAGTAGTTGCGTGGCAGTGATCAGCAATCAACAACGTTCGTGGCCTAAGGCCGTTTATTAGGCCGCGATCTGGCATCAGTCCAGGATGCCTCAATATTTGCTGACAGGCAACCCATTAGTAACCCTTTACTTAGACAGACTATGAAATAGTAAATAAGTTTAAATCAGTTTCATTAAGCTTCAGTAAGAGTTTGATACGCATTAATACAGCGTTTGGGAAGATGCACGAGAAGAAGATGAAATGTACACAATAGGTCCTTTTCACAACATGTAATTGCAGGGTAAACACAGGTGTGATTGAAATATAGAAGTATGGCCCTGTTCCATTTAGGGGGGCTGGCATTTTGCATGCTGGCTCACTGTAATGGCTGCGGCACTAAATAGAACGAGACCTTTATCGGTTTTTATCAGTTACGCCTGTGTTTGCCCTGCTGTGAAAAGGGCCGATCAATGTGTCTCAATACCAAACAATGGATTCCAATGAAACTGATTTAGCAGGAAAATACAAAAATAATTGCAGTTTTTTGTGAACTTTACTTCTGAATCTTTCTCAATGATTTGTGTGCGTGTCCGTTGTTGGACGCGTGCAGTGTTGTCGGGAACCACTCACCGCTTGTCGTCTCCAGGGAAGGCAAGAGTTTGCTTTCATCGTCAGTATATCCAACATCCAGCAACTCGACGGAAGTGCAGTCGATGAGCAGCGGCCTGTCAACGCCTCACTGCGGAGGACATGCTACACTCAGTCCGCAGAGCCCTGAAGCTCCGCCCCTGCTGCTGCTGCTGTGTTTATTCAAATGCATTAATATATAATATTATTATATTAAACGTCTCGCATGTCCAAATTGCACCATATTCAACGCGGCAATCCGATGTTTCAACCACACCGCGGGAACCATTTTCAACCCTTGTGAGCGGATGAAGATCCGACCGGGATCAAAATATTTCCTCTTTAGTAACTTTGTAGGCTGGAATAATGAGTGTGCAGGTGTTTCCATCTGTGCCGTTTTTTTATTAAACAGCCTGATGTGCGTGTAACGATGCTCCCTCTATTACACCACCCACACCGCCTTTAAAAAAGTATTGATTTCCATGTTTATTCCGGCACGTTGTGTGCTTAGAATTAGTAAATAGTCTCCGATTGAGAAACTGCTGATTGTGAACTTTGTGACTAGCCGTCCCTGTAGATAATTGCGTTGTGAAGGAGCGGTGAGTTTCTAATAAACCGGGGTCACCTGACCTCATGCATACATTTCCTCCAGGACCTCCATTTCGGCCCGTGTTGTCCTTGTTTCCTGCCCTGGTTCTGGCTTGTTTTCTCAGTGAGGTGAAGCTGGAACGTCTGGCCTGCGCTCCGTCAGGCAGGTGTTGCAAATGGGAAATAATGAGTTGTTAACAAGCATTAAATGAAACGTCAGCAAGAGATCCTGACAAACTGACAGTGTAGGTGAGTTCACGCCTTTTTTTGTCATTCCTATTTGAAGCAAACTGCTGGAATATCTGATTACGTTCCGGTTGAGGGCTTTCTCTTCCGCCTTCTCATACCCCATCATCAGTGTTTTGTTTCATATCAGCTGAATCAGCTTACATATTATGGTAATAAGATCACCCATCTGTGAACCTGAGAAATTGCCATGGACCCTTCCTATTTCGCTTCTTCTGGGGATCGTTAATGCCTTCGGTGATACCTTGATACGATTCATCCAGAGGGAGAATTCTCACACGCACGCGTGTAATTCAGTTTGCCGAGGTGAAACTGCTGTCAGATTTCTCAGATGGGATTTGTAATTAGCTGAGATGAACCTTTAAACCTGGCTGGTGCTCTTGTTCTAACAGCCTTGACATCAAACATGTTGGGAAGGCGCAGAGGGACAGGTGTGAGGTTTCTGTTGTTCTGTATATTGTCATTTGTTTGGTTAACCAGGCAGTCGCGCTCACCTGTAAACACTCTCATGAACTCAGACAACCACGCAAACACACATGCACGGACGTGGATGCATGCACACACACACACACACACACACCCACACACACACACAAATATGCACACAGATAAATCCTATCCCTTATACAAAGTATTAAAAAACCCAAATACTCTGAAGTTGTACTTACGACCCTTATGGGATAAACAACTGAGCAGTAGCAGTGCACGTCTGCCTGGGAGGGAGGGAGGGAGGAAGGGAGGAAGAGAGATGTTGGGGGAAGAAATATTGTCTTTGATCTGATGATATCTTCTGTTCGGGCTAACTTGCCACGAAGGCTGAACAAAACAAGGGTGTTTGTCAAACATAATTTGCTTTCGTCTCGGTGACGCCCCGGGATTGTGAAGCTGAAAGGAAAAGTGACGACTAAACATCTCTCATGTCTATTTTTTTGTTCTTTTTTCGGCTCTGTATGTTGAAAAAGCTGTTCCAGTGCTGACTGCTGCCAGTCAGTGATAGACAGCAACAGATTTCCTGTAGCAGCACTCGATGTTCTTTCTCAGGAACATTGATACAGACTGACTGTCTGCCCAGCACAGCCACAGTCCTCTGCTGAACAGCTCCTCTTTGGAGCTACAGAGAGTTTGGATCAGGCGGCAACCTCCGGTACTGACAGTGAAGCTAATGTGGAAGTGTCTCAAACTCGCAGTCTCTCTAATGGCCAGCAGGGGGCGACTCCTCTGGTTGTATAGAAGTCTATGAGAAAATGACTCTACTTCTCTCTTGATTTATTACCTCAGTAAACATTGTAAACATGAGTTTATGTCCTCAATCTCTAGTTTCAAGTATTCTTCAATACAGCATGATGTTCACTTAGTAAACTATGGTCCATTTAGAGTCAAACAGACCATAAAGCACGTCCTCCAAATCAGGGTATTCTTAAGGGCGGGCTACTTTGTGATTGACAGGATGCTACCGCTACGAGAGGCATAAACGCTATCTCTGCGTCGCTCCTCCGCAGTCAAAATATGGCCAAGATGGCGACGGCCTTAATAATAGATGACGATGGCCGAACTCGAGACTTAAAATCCACAAACCAAAGAGTGAAGTCACGACGACTACGTCCTCTTCTTATAATTATATATATATATATATATAATATAATATATATAAGATCAATGTTCAGTACGTCATTCCTAGAATCTGCGTTGTTTTTGGTGAAAGCTGTTTTAAAGTTTTTGGACCCTCGTGTCCATGTGTGAGCTACAGATGCATTTATTGATTAGAATATTTTATGAGCTTGCAATAATTTATCCTGGCAAAAAAAAGGTGAAATTTAAAAATATATATATAAAACATCAATGCAATTTTCATAAAGCTTAGTAATTGAGAAGTGATGTGTGGTAACGGACTCAACCTGACACACTGATGAATTATGCCAATCAGCAGTGTTTTGTAAAGGCATTGTTGCCATCATTAAGACTGATTTAGCACAATTTCCTTCATCTGCGCCGAAGGTTGACAGACTGCAAATCAGTCTTTTAATTTACAAAGCAACAGGATGTTTTGTGTCAGGCTGGGCCGTGATTGGCTGGTTGCAGCGCTGCAACAAAACACAGGATAAGAAAGACACGGTTGTATTTCAAAAGGCAAAAAGCTGAACGCCACTTGTGGTTTTTTTTATTTTATTGTCTAATTGGAAAGAAAAGTCTGGACATTTTTGCAGGTTTTTCTACATTTTCACCGATTGTCTAACAGCTCCCGTCATTTGATCTACGAGTGGAACGTAATGCTACAATAATTGGTCTGATTGATGGCCACAGCTTTACGGAAATAGGACTGAGATTAGAACATCAAATTTCAGAACATGATTATTTAGACTTTCACTCATGTTCTATTGATCGGACCGGTTGCCTGTCTAAGAAAACGGCGACTTCATTGTGAAGCGTTGGCGTTCATATTCATAAAACAAATGTGTGTGTGTGTGTGTGTGTGTGTGTGATCGTGCACACACGTGCTGCACTTGTTTATTTTGTCACTACTTGAGATCTCTGAACTAAACTGCACCACTGTAGTCTCATTGACGATCGACTCACGGTCAGCGTGGGCCGTGTCTTTCATAAATCTGTCCGTGCGCCGTGGCTTCGTCAATAAAACGAGACGGAGCGGAAGTTTTATTCGGTATCGGCATTCTGGCACCAAAAATTGAAAGAAATCCTCAGAAAGAATGTATTTATTATTACTGAAACACATGCAAATAAAGCTGCAATGAACCACTGCTAACGGACAACGTGTCTCATCTGTCTTTGTCTCTGTTGCCGATGCCTAGACAACCTGTTGATCGATTACCAGTTCACCTTCAGTCTTCTTCAAGAAGATGATCGCCACTACACAAGCGTCAACTTCATGGCTACGCCTGAACAGGTAACGCATGCACTCAAAGGCACGCGGGAGGGGGGGGGCTATGAGTTGAACTTTCATACATTTACTGTAGGATGTAAACAAGAATTAACAGGAACAGGACATGCCGTCGTAACCCGATGTGCAACAGAGGAATCTGCTGTTCACAGTGAGAGAGTTTTATCTGAGCTGTTTTTTTCTTCTTCTCAGAGCCTGAAGGTGTGTTCAGATACGACTCAAAGTTGAATATCGGGGCAGCACTGCAGACAAAATCAGTAGAACGACACAAAAATAGGCCAATAGATTCAAATATGCCCAAGGTGACACAGGCTGAGGCGGAGATGGAGAGGCTCAAGTTAAAAATGTTTGAGAAAGTAATTCTGCTGTTGGACTGAGTGAATGTACACACGAAAGTGCAAAAGGTCGGCAAGCCGGAGGGGAAGTAAGTAAAAGTGTATATACTCGGAGGAAGATGTCCAACAAGATGAACTGCAAAACCCCAGCACGTCTATAAATAACCCAAGAAACAAGCACAGCGAGAATTTGCTTTCCATCAAATGCATCTGGAGCCGTCATCATTCACTTCCCCCACAGTTTATCCACTCGTGCTGCCTTCACCGTCCAGCTCAGGGACCCATGTGCGTGTGTTTCTTTTGTCTTTTTGTGCAGGCCAACAAGAACCTCGACATGTCCATCAATGCCTCCAACAACTTCAACCTCAACATCACTTGGTCCTTAAGCTCAACAGGTAGAGAACATGTTCACATATATACGGTGGCCACTGACCTGCTGTATAACACTTCCGTTGTTATTTAACGCCGATCTTTTCCTAACTCTGTTGTTTTTGTTGCCGAAACCAAACTGAGCAGTTTACTGTGAAGACAGAAGTTTATTTTGAAAAGACCGAACGTGTCAATTCCCTCTCGTTACACACGTTCGGTCTTTTCAAAATAAACTTCTGTCTTCACAGTAAACTGCTCTGTTTGGCATGACTTTCGTAGTAAAACGCATGAAAAATGAGGAGTAACTTTTGGTAAGATATCAAACAAACCGTTGTTTGAGGATACGTTGAAAACAATACACATGTTGACACATGTTGTTCTGAACTCTTCTGTTAGTTTATATCACTCTAAGTATCGTACAGATTTGTTATATCTAGAATTCTGTCTAAGGTAAGTTCATAACGAACATATCGTTTCAAAAACAGCAATATTCTCTTTGAAAGAAAAGCCTCGAGTCATTGTCTCTCATTTGTTCTGTCTGATGACACTGAAAGTCAGCTGTGATATAAAGTGTAATTTGCTTTGAATTAGACGCGGTGGTTATCTGTTTGGTCTCTGCAGCGCCGTCATTTCAGCCGTCTTTCTGCAGAGATATCCCACAGTCGGTACCTTTCATTGGTGGCCAAGTGTCCTGAAGTAAAATGGTCGGATCCACTTCCTGCTCGCCTCCCGGGGATTCCCTCTCCTGACAAAACACATCAGAAGCTATTTTAGAATTTTGGCATTAGGCTGTTTTATACATTTTCCCTCCTGATTTCAATTAAGATAAAAGCACTCTGCTTTCAACACTCGGTGTCTTGGGGCCCAGAGCCTCTCCAGTTTGGGACTGTGGGCCTTGTGTGTGTGTGTGCAGACTATCGCAGAGTGTTTAATAGCCCTGATAAAGCAGGGGGTGGGAAAATGTTATTCACAATGACTGAAAAACACGGCCATTAACACAGAACTGCTGATAGTGCTCCGAGGGATCCTGAAATCGGACCGCCTCAGCGATGCAGAGAGAAATTTGTCAAGCTCGCTGTGAATCACTGTGAGGTGTCATCACAACCAATTTGCCTGCGTGAGATGACTGGCACGACATTGACTTTTTTCACTCAACCTGCTCTTATACCGCTTTCCTGCCGAAAGATATCTTTGCAATGGCGTTCACAGTCTCACGGTCTTTGACTCGTGTGGCTGCAGAGTTGTTCTTTCTTTGCAGTCGAGTAACATTTCCCGTGGAAGACGATTCTGCATCAAGGTCTCTTCACAAGATCCCCAAAAGATCGTGACGCTGGAAAGACCTGGTACAGGTCTTAATTGACTGCAAGTGATAATTGACGAGGCTTCACTGTTTAGTTCGACATGTCTCGTGTTTTCGTAAAACAGTGTGTTACGAAAAGTTATTCCCTGTTTTTCGTGCATTCTCCTACGAATGTCCAGTGACACGTGACCATTTTTCGCTCGTTTAAAAAAAATGAAAATGCTTGGTTGGGTTAGAATAACTACGGAAGTTACGTGACAAATAAATCAGTATTGACTTCTATATAACGGCGGTCTCCGGTGTGACAGTCTGGTGTTTTTGGACCCACACACACACACACACACCTCCTCCCTACGCGGAGTTTGTTGCACTTTGTACTTCCTGGTTCACGATTATGTGGAATTCATACAAATTGATTGTGTGGGACATGTGTGAGTTACAGTGCATCAGTTAATGAGAGACCATCTCAAAAAAACATTAATAACATAAACCCAGAGAGACATCACAGTGAACTACCTAAAACAAAATCAAGGTACTTTCTTATATTAATGTAAAAATCCAGTATTGCCTTCGAACAATCCCGTTCATTGATTTGTAAAATTGTCCACAATGGTTTAATAGAACCGGAGATCTACAGCGATAAGTACAAACATCAGTGGACGGATCATAGAACCCGGTTGGGTTCACAAACAACTGACAGTGCATTTCCTTGGTGGAGGTTTTTAAATGCTTGTCCACTCTCACATCCTTCACCTCTGAAGGACCTCCGGTGACATTTCTCCTTGAAAACGAGGAACGCTGCGAGCCACAAGCTGCTGTGATGGTGATCTGCAGCAGAAAGACAACAAACTGTTACTTTACCTTTTATAAAAGCAGTGGCTGGTGGGAACTGATCCTTATTTTTCTACACTTTGTCTTACTGTATTTGACCTAAAGTGCTCTCGGTCTCTCACAGCTGGCACCATCTCGGGGGAGGAGATGCCCATCATAGCGAGGACCAACATCAAGGAGCACCGGGACAGTTTCTCCTGTGAGAAGTTCAACTTCAGACTTCACCACAACATCACCTTCTACGTCTACGTGTCCAACTTCAGCTGGCCAATCAAGATCCAGGTTAGCGGCTCGGGGGAGGGGAGGATACGCGGGGATTGGTTGTGAGGGGGACGAACTAATTGTTCCAGTTTGACAGGCAACGCATATGTAAACCCAGAAAGCATACAGACAGATACTTAAACAGGGAAATAAGAAAACAAAAATAACTGAAATGACATTGAGTCGCTCTGACAGATACAAATTCCGACTTAATGGCTTCAAAATGTGTTTTTGTTCTTGTTCTGCTTAATGGCTTCAGTATGTGGCCTCGGAAGGAGAAGCCTGCTGCTGATATGGGACATGATGATGATGATTTACAATATTAATTATATATATTGCTTTTTTATTACATCTTACACAACAATGTTTGAACATGCACTGCAGTTCACTGCATTGCGCAAGTGCTCCCTAATAGATTTTAATGTGCTTTTAATTTTGTTTTTAATTTGTATGTGTAGTATTTCTGTGCCCACCACTTTTCTTCTGGGATTGACAAAGTTATCCAAGTAATCAGTGAATTACACGATACTGTTCATTACAATAGTAGATTACAGTAACAGTTGTGTCTGGCTTAGTGCGGGCCACAGACATTATTCAAAATGAATGCAAAAGATGTTTTTTATTTCCAATGAACTGGCACCCACTGGGACAACATTAGACCAACACACACACTTAAACACTGTATAAGTTACTTAAACTCAGTAAACAGATGTTTGTGAAACAAATATTTGCTGTGTTTGTTAAGGGAACATTCAGAAATGATTTAGTGTAGTAAAGGTTATTGTTATCTTTATTGTGACATTTGGTCCACTCTTAAAAATGTAACAAAGTTCCGTGCTTGTTGAACAATATTGTACACTGTTAAAACTTAAAGTCTGGTTAAAATAGATTGATAAAAAAAATCTAAATCACAAAAAAATAAATTGTTTTAGATGTACATTTTTTTGCCCCTAATTATGTAAATTCAAAATGTATTTAAAAAAAAAAAATAAAACAGTTCTAAAAAAGAAAAGGAAATATTCCTCAAGGGACGTAGAGCCATATTGAATGACGAATGCCTTAGTAAGTCAGGTTAGGTGGATGGAAAAGATAAAGCATCATCATCATCATCATGATCTTCATCATCTCCAGTCTCCAGGAGCTGTCTCTCTGCAAAACATATCGCCCTGACACGACATTGAGCATAAACTATTCTGAAAAGTGTTTGGCAAATCTGCTATCACATTTAATGATCTGTGAGTTTTCCCAGTGTCTCTCCATCAATTATGCAGCAGCGGATTGAATCTCCAGGCGGCAGCCGCACACACTGAATATTCACGCCGCAGCCTTATGATCCGTTAAATTGAAGTAGACTCTAGCGGTGATATTTTAGGACGACTGTCATGCAGGTGCGGAGGGGCGTGCGCTGACGGATGGAGGCAAGAAGTGACGGAATGGAGGAATTAGAAGTTCCGCTAACTGGTGTTGAGATTATTATACAGGTGAAATGTCCGGCGTTGAGAAAATGGAGTTTGCCTAAATGACAGATTGCGGGAGAAGGACAGCGTGTCTGGAGACGGATAAAGACTTAAAGCAGAGGATGGATGGGTGGATGGAGTGATGAATGGAGTGATGATGAATTGGGAAGGACTACAGTAGCTGCTCGGTTACGTAAGCATTCAGGTAAAAGTTAAAGGACAGGTACAGATGTGGCCCGTTCAGTCCATTGCTGCTAACAGGTTAGCTTGTATGCAACCATCCACTTGGTAAAATGTTACCAAACATGTTATTTTTTGTAATTAATACGTTTTTTTTTAGTATTAAAGTTGTGCACATGGTTTTTAGTGGAAACATAATCTGGAAACGTGATACCAGTCCGCTTGTCGTTGGGTCTACGTGGATGTTAGTGTCCTGCACCTCGTTACGGGTCATTTTGTCCTTCGATCGCTCCCCTAATATGCATTTCCCATTAATGCTGCATTATCAGAGCTCCACATATCTGCTGGTTGAAAGGTGATATGATAATCACGTAGACGAGGCCTATCTTATCCCGCGTCAGACGTGCTCGCGTGTAACAGGAGAAGCACTCGGCGTCCGGTCCTCTGACCTTCCGACGTCAGAACGTGGGCGAGGATGAGAAATTATCCTGAGAATTGGTAATGACCCGTCCTGATATATTTGATATAATAGACCACACACACACACACACACACACACACAGGTGCACAAGAAATAACACGCAAACACTCACGTACGAACAGAGAGAGGAAGAGACAGATCTCCACTACTGCTGTTCAGGTGTCGGGGAATGTGGAATAGTTATACGATTTTAAATCTCAGTGGGACTATCGTGGAAAAACTAACCTCAAAAAAATATCTAAATGTGCACCATCGTGGAAATACCTATTTTTATAGTTTTTCGTATTAGAACCAACCTCGATATTTGCTTTCGTACGACACAATCATGAATGTAGAAACACAAATGGCAACCGTTTGGGTATTTACATTTCTGATAAATGCATACAGATTCACTCAAAGTGTGATCGCAAAGAGGTGTAATACAGTAGTACAAGTCTGTTTGGCCGTGATGACTAGAATGTTTTAACAACTACACGATACACGACGACTTACAAGAGGCAGTTAGGTGACGGTGTCTCCCAGAATTAATAGAAAGTCTTGTTAATCTTAATCAGACAAGTTAAAACACAAACAAATTCAGATCTGCTGTAGATAGTCTCACGGACAAATAGCCCCTCACCCAGCAGGCCTTAGAAAGGTAGGAATCCATGGAAACACTGGCATACAGTATATATGCTCACACACACACACACACACACACACACACACACACGAATGGATGAGTATGTGAGTGTTTCCCTGGCGGCGGCCTGACGTCAGCCGGGAGTGGAGGGCTGGTTGTGAGGCAGGGGGAGGTGTTGGAATCGGTCGTTCTGCTGGAACAGATGTTGATTGGTTCTGTCACGCTGACCTTGCACCTCCGTCCTCGCTCTCCTGCACTCACCATCATGACACGGCATTTACCCGAATGTTGCTGGTTGCAATGTGTATGTAGGGTTGGCGGCGCAGAGCTCATTCAGGATCCCTTTAGCTGTTCACTTCACACACAGGAAGGTATTGACTCTGAAGACAGATATGTCTCTAGTTTCTGCTCCGCGCTCGGTGCTTTAACGAAACAGGAAGATGGTTAGGACCTATCAGGCGATGGGTGTTTCTCAAGGCGAAGGAAGGATCCTCCATTGGCTGAATTTCAAGGATGCTGCGTCATCCAATCCCGCCGAAGGATAGTTTCAAATTCAAGGATCCTTCGAGTTCCACCGAGTTCTTAGTTCAGAAGATTTTCAAGGATGCGTGTGTGTGTAATCCTTCCCACTCCTGAAACACCCAGTTGGTGGAAAGATGTTTGGTAGGATCATAAATCATGATTGTAAAACAATGTAATACGCCTACACCTTTTAAATGTGTGTGTCTAGTTTTGAGGAATGCAAAATCAACATCCCCTCAACAAAGTGTGATGGACTGAATTATTCAAAATCAAGTAAAAAAAACATTTCTTCCAATGTTGGACCCGTCCAACCAAGGAAGCATCCTTGACTTTGAGAAACACCCATTCATTTAACAGCTTCATGAGTTGTTCTAGACCTTAAACTTTAAGCTTTAGAATGAAGTCTTTTAGAGATCAAAATGTATATTGTGAACTGTTAAAGTAGAAATTTTGTTCATTTTGACACAGTCTTTCCACAAACTAGGACTCGCCTGGATTCCTTTCTGATCCCAAAGTCATGTTTTATTGATTGAGGCCACAAACGTTCTGGGAGCATAACCCAGTTTGTCTCTTCATCTCTCTGTTGAGAAAGAACCAACTGATAATTTAGCCAGAGATTGTATAACTTGAGCCCGTGACTGTTTCTAATTTGAACATCTCTGTTTGCAATTTAGCAGGAAACTGTTATCTCAACAAGAGAGGACTGTAACAACAGCCCTTTGTTTCCACTCCTTGTGTTTCTCAGGCGCTAAATTAGAATCGACAGCAGGAAACAGAAAACATGTTTTTTACGGGACAACGCTGTTTATTTCCTCGCGTCCGCTTCCATTCTCTCTCTCTCTCTCTCTCTGCAGCCCTGCATGCATCACGGCCGACAGGCCGGCTGATTAAAAGCCTTCTGTCAGAGGTGAGCGCCCATTCTGTTGCAGGCGAACTCAGTCAGGGCTGCTGTTATTGGTCGGCTGATTTGATTTGCCGCTCAGTCACTTATTATCCTCTGCGCCTGCCATCATTAAATAGGATGCCTCTGCTAATCAGATGTCTCACACACACTCACACACACACACACACACCCTCTCTGATCATGTCAGTGATAAAGTGTCCTTTATTGGATTTTAACAGAAGTTGAAACAGTTAACTGTATGACCAACACACACACACACACACACACACACACACACACACACACACACACACACACACACACACACACACACACGGAGGAGCAGCAGGCTCTATCTGATGCATCTCATTGAGGCAGTATTATGTTCCATACGGTGGAAGAGAAGAGGGACGGCTGAGTGCTTCCCCGTTTAACCAGACAGGAAGTCATCAGCAGTCATCAGCTGCATCAGTACAAATTGGGCAGGACGTGTGTGGATGCATGCCGGGTCAGTCCGCTCCCGGTTCATCGCGTCAAATGCCCCGGCAGGCAGGCAGGCAGGCAACCTGTGTTTTGGTTCAGTTCCCGCAGATGGGTCGGATTAGCTTCTCTCTGCAGTCGAACTGCACGAGGGTGCGTTTGGAAACATCTGGAGACCACCTCTCAGAAGCGCTCTGGGACCTGTTGTTCTTGGCCACACCAGAGTACCGCTGCATGCGCTCACAACTGCCCAAAGGAACTGCACGGAATTCTGTTTAAACTGGCCAGATGTTGGCTTGTGAAAGCTCCTGAAAGTAAACACTTTATGTCCAGGAAGCTGTGCAGTAGTGCACTTTTCATTTGAGTTGGTTATTAATGGCCACTGATGGATTAGTTCATGACAACATGGGCCATGACTCTCCACAGGGAACAGCAATCCAAGGAAAAGAAAATCGGCCGAATAAGTGAGAAGTGGAAAGGCACTGCGACTGCTCTGGGATTATATCATGTTGCGTTACTGCGGTTTGTCGCTGCTGTTTGAGCTGCAGATTGATGCAGAAGTGGGTCTTAAGCACCTGTTAAAAAGGAGCTGCATCGCTGAGCTCTCCTAACAAGTGCACACATATGGCAGAGCTGAGCTCATCTGCATACCGTGTAGGTGGAGATGGTGTGAGGCAACTGCCTCAGTTTGGTCATCAGGTCCTCATGAATATGCAAATACTGAGGAAAGAGTGCGTGGTGAACGCATTTCAGTCACTGGGACGTTCATGTAAATGTGTTAACATGCTGGTGTGTCCTGAACATTACCGCTCATCGTGGGAATAAAACAAGTAGATGTGGATGTTACGTTCCGCTGCGTCTATGACGGGGGCAACGCAATCCACTCAAAGTCACAACACCAAGCGCGTCAAGTCATCCGAACACATTTAGTTCTCCGGGTTTTGGCTGTTAAGCACAGTGCTGTGTTTGGTGTCTTTTTTTTATTTTTTATTTTTATAAATTTTTTATTGAAAGACACGAGACAATATTAAGACAATACGTAGACATAACAACAAGAGGATGATAAAAGCCAGCAAATATCATATGTGTTTGCTGTCTTTGAACTTCCTTGTCGAAGGCCTGCTGCTGTCTTTCACAACAATGAAGTGACGAGGAACGTTGCCTCGTGTGATTGCATCGTTCAGTGTCTGAGAGTTAGTTGCTTGAGATAACTAATGACTAAATTGAGGGAATGAAATATATCGTATTCAGCATAAAAATGGGTGATTTGTAATTGAAACACAAATGACTGAGTTGATGGAACTATCACCTACCGGTGTGTCTGATGAGGATGAAGCTCAAAGAGTACATGAACTGATTATTTCACCCCCCACCGTCCTCTCTCCTGCTCACAGTTCTCCATTGATCTTGTGCCTCAGCTTCTCTCCTCCCTCCACTTTATCTATTTTACCTGCGTCATACTCTTTCTTTTTGTTGCTCTCTTTTCTCTCCCCCCCCCCCCTCCCTCTCCCTCCACTTATTGATCAGCCAAACACTTTCTCTCATCCCAGGTTTTAACAAGCCCTTGGTTCGGGGTTAGGGACATGAAAGGCGGCCCACCGCTGTCACAGCTGCTGGGCTGGTACCCAGAGGGCCACCGTGGGCCCTCAGTAACGACTGGACTGTAGCACCGCGTCCCCCCCCCCCCCCTCAGTCCCCTTCTGTTGTTCTCACACTCTCTCCTGTGGTAATTGCAGTTTTAGCTTCAAGATTACAAAACTATTCCCCCTGAACAGTCCGCTGACCCCCTGACATCAAAACAATTATATTCGATGGAAAATAAATATTTCTTTGCGTTTTGACCATAATAATATTTTCTGAGCCCTTCCTCTCCGTCTAAAATGAGCCTAAAACCTTCGTAGTCGCAGATGCATTCCTAAAAGCATTCAAACAAACAACTTTATTTGTTTTAAGTAGATTCACACGTGCCTCCTAACTTGGCTGCAAATGCAACGGTTAAATCACGCGCTGCTTTTTCTAACTCTCAAGAATAAAGTGTGTGAAGAGACAGAATGTAGTTTGATTTGACAAAACTAAAGTTGTAGCTTCTGAAAGGACCATAGGATAGATGTATCACCTCTACCGTCTCAGTGGGAATTGAACAGTATACATCAGAAGCATATTTTACTATTGGATTGGATTGCATTAAGTGTGTGTGTGTGTGTGTGTGTGCGTGTGTGTGTGTGTGGCTCTGCAGTGGTGTGGATCTGGGAGCAAAGGGTGTGGTCTAAACAGCTTATTGATATAGTTGTTTAACGACTGCAGTTGTTGTAAATTTAAATGATGGCTGTTGGCTGAAGTTTGGGTGGCACTGGCAAGTGTGTGTGTGTGTGTGTGTGTGTGTGTGTGTGTGTGTGTGTGTGTGTGTGTGTGTGTGTGTGTGTGTGTGTGTGTGTGTGTGTGAGATGGATTAGGAGGAATTTACTGTTTGTATTCATTACTATATCAAGTGTAATGTCCACGATCTGTCCACTGTGGAAGCTTGTGATTGTGAGTTATGGATATTTATTTGTTGCATCCACTTTTGAAAGATGCTCATCTATTTCCTTCCAGCTTCTACGTGTTTCTCTTCTTTCTGTGTGTGTGTGTGTGTGTGTGTGTGTTTGCACTCATGAAAACTCCTCATATTGTCAGGGGGTAGTGATGTAAATTGCTGCATTGGAAGCCCGAATGCAAAGCCAGGCTCTTTTCTCCCTGATGCCTGTATTAATGCTGCGTCCCTCTGGACCCAAATCAGCTTTTCTGCAGGTTTTTCACTGTCAGGCCATTTTACCTGCTGCACAAATGCCAGTAAACCTCTTAAGCCCATTCTGCCCCATTTCTTCCTGCCTTCCCCTCCCAGCTAGTCTCGGAGGATTCACCGAAGACAAAGACACAGCCTTTCCGGCTATTAGGGCCATTTAAAGCTATCCCCGTGTCCAACACGCTTGAAATATATTGCTGTCAAATGCGTTGTCATGCCTGTGATCTGTGTGTTTTTACATTACAGTCCGCGTTAGCTGCAGCGCCGCTCTCGGCTTTTTACTGATTTTGAAAACGGATCGTCGGCAGTCCACCTGTCACGAGGATCAGATGACGTGATCGGTGGCCTCGGCTCTGCAGCTTTCTCGTTGTCTTAAAATATTTGTAAAGGAAATTGTAGGACTTTGAGTCTTTTTTTTTAAAAGCCAATTATAATGAAATATAACACTTCACCTTGAAGTAAAACATGAGAAACGAATAAAAGAGTGCCGGTCTGCCTGACAGGCCGGATGCCTTATGAAACAGCTCACTGACATGTCTGAAGTTAAGTAGCAGCCTTGGTTTTAGGAATGAATTAGATTCCGAACTTATTTTTACAATAAAGACAAAGACTTGACAGCCGAGCAAACAACAAAGTGTTACAGCCGATGTCCTCATCCGCAGTAATCTGGAAGCTCAAGTCAATGTCATCCAATTTCTTTCTTCTCTTCTCACTCGACGCAGATTGCAGTATTTTCCATTATGAATATTAATGTGCATCTTTTGATGCATCTTTCTTTAACTGAGCTTTGAATACATTGTTACATTGCGCTATTTGTGTTTGTTTTACAGAAATATTTCTAAAATAGAAGAAAGCTGCAGGCATAAAACGACAGACGTCCCTCACTTAAATCACCATCGATGTATCAAAAGTGCAGGAGGCGTGACGTTGAGTGTGTGTGTGTGTGTGTGTGTGTGTGTGTGCGAGACTTTGACCCGAAAAACCGCGGCGTGGTCCAGTCAACAATATCAATACTGGATTCTATCGAGCATCCATAAACAAGTCGTCAGGAGGCTGTGATTCTTCCAACTGAAAACTTTTCTCCGTTTTCTTCCTTCGGGGCAGAGAAGTGGATGGAAAATCAATTATGTCTGAAATAAATAATCCTCTGAACATGAGGCATGTTTGAACGTTGACGACAATGGCTTTTCAGGAGTTTTCGTAGCTGAGGGTCTGAAGCAGAGCGGTGTGTGTCTCTCTCACACACACATGCACACGAACACACACACACACACACACACACACAGTAATGTTGAGAGATTGTATTTTTGGAGGTGAGGTGAGGTGAGAGGAATGTGTGGGTGTATGCTGATGAAACAAGTGGAAACACGTTTATTAGTTGTTTTTTGTTTTTATTCACTGATGCAACGTACAGAAGTTCCAACATATATGGAAAATAAATACAATTCATATGTCCCTGTCATTAATCAACATATGAAAACATGTAAATAATTAGTCCATCCAAATCATAAAAAAACAGGTATTCTTCTCCTTTGCTCCGTTGGTATTTATTCATGCAGACCGTTTTGGTTTCATTTGCCACCTGTCGTTCTCCGAGATGTCTGCCTGAACAATTGAGTTAGGAGGATTGTCATCGGCCCCTCTATACGATTCTAAATGTCCTCGCCCCAATGAGCAGCAACCAGGAGTCAGGAACTGACAACACAGATTACATCACTGTCAAATGGGTTACAAGGTCAGACTTAAACAAAAAATGATGACGACTTGAGCATAAATTGAACTGAAATCGCTGTAAACGACGAGTGATGGGATACAGTTTCTGGAAAGTCAAGTTTTTATCAAGATTTTACAATAATTGTTTGATATCTTAAAATATCTTCGCTTGCAAACCAGAAACTATCTGCGTGACTAAACACCACCGGGACTAAATTTTTAAAAATGTTGGTGAATTGACCCTTTAACGTAAACCTGATGTCTGAGTCAACGCGTATCAGATGCGTGGCTCAGGACAGCAGAGGGCCACACGCTGCACCAGCATCCCAGCACAGAGAAGAAGATGATGATGATGATGATGATGATGGACGGTGCAGTCAGTGGGTTTAGTGGTGCTGAGGCATCCCAGAGGCTTGTCGGGGTTCAATTGAACAAAGTGCTGCAGAATACTGGAGCGCACAAAAGGCTAATCTTATATAAACCTACAAACCATGTGGTGGCTCGCATTGTGTTCTTAGTGCGTGCGTGTGTGTGTGTGTGTGTGTGTGTGTGTGTGTGCGTGTGCGTGTGTGAAGGAGATAGAGAACATGTGAGAATGCATTTGGCAGGAATAACAATGTCGGCCCTGATGTAAGAGGGCTGAACATTGGCTTTAGGTAAGAAAGATGTTACTCCACAGTTACCGCATCAGCTTCACACGATGCTCAACCGCACGTGTTTGGGAAAACAACGTTGCATAAGGACCGGCTGAGTTGTGTGGAATGTACCGTGAGTGAGTGTGTTTTGGTTGCTCCGTGGGAAACTACACCACAGATATACAATACCTCCTCAATTGTTCATCTCAAAACGTTTAGTAACCTCGGGCCTGATCTAGTTCAGTTGTCTTCACCGCTGTGGCCTTTTTGCCTTTCTGTGTTGGAGTTACATAACAGAGTTCATAAACTGAGAGTTATTGCTGACACAGTTACTCATTATTCCATTTGTGAGACAGAAAATCTTCAAAGAAAAAATAAAGAAAGAATCACTAGTCATTTAGGTCAGACTGAATTGGAGGTTCCCCTGTCTACAGAAAGAACATGGAATATAGAGCACACACACACACACACACACACACACACACACACACACACACACACACACACACACACACACACACACACACACACACACACACACACAGAAGACGATCATTACGATACATAGAGCAGAAATGGCAAACATTTTAATTATGTGGTCATCTTAGGCTGTTTGTCATGTTTGAGGTATATTCACATGCAGAAATGAAAAGATTTGTAACAGTATAAATAAAAGAATAATTAAAATATTGAGTTGTGGACTGGTGTAAAGTAATCCTTTGCAGCATAAGGACATAGTCACACCTCAATTAAAGTTTATCGAGTGCAATTGATGTATTTTTATATTTAGACATTAAACTTTGCACTATGTACTGAACTCTCTCTCTCTCTCTCTCTCTCTCTCTCGCTCTCTCTCTCTCTCTCTCTCTCTCTCCCTCTTTTCAACAGATTGCTTTCTCTCAGCACAACAGCATCATGGACCTCGTGCAGTTCTTTGTCACCTTCTTCAGGTGAGTTGTGTTCCAGACTTATTATCTGATTTGCGGTGTTTTCTGCGGAGCATCCAGCCGCTCCTCACGGGGCTTTGCTGCTCCCGGAGACTCTTTGCACAGCCGGGGGCCGTCACCTGAGTTCACTGAGTCACAGTATGTGGCAGCAGCCCCGGGTCAGACACTTGACCCCTCAGCTCTCTTGCATCTGCTCAACAGCAGCAAAACACAAGTGTGGGGCAACTCCTAGGGGCCAGCTGGGGTTGCCGAGAAAGAGCAACGGTCCTCGATGTATTTAAGGGCCTTGTTTTACGCCAACACCAAATTGACAATCTTGCAGGAAGGTATGTTTTGATGCAGGTAAACAAAATGTGTGGGTGATTTTCCGAATAAACTTTATTCTAATCGCATTTGACTTACTATATTTCAAGGCCCTTATGTCCTGCTTAGCACTGAAAGCAGTCCATTTCTGTGGGACTGGGTGAGAGACGTGTGTGTTGCAGCTCGCCGTGCAGACAGGAAGTGGATCTAATGAGATAGTGTTTTGGGGAAGATGTCTGGGATGAAGTCTGGTGTCTTCAGGCGAGATTCTGCCACTCAACTACGACACCGGACAAGTGTGTGTGTTCAGCTGTGTGAGTGTGTGTGTGTGACTCCTGTATGTAACCGGGCTCACTGCGTGTTCATGCTTGTGTGTGTGTGTGTGTGTCACTGTGCAGCCATGTGAGGAAGTGAGCCATGTTAGTGCCCAGGGCCGGCTTCCGGACATCAGCGACCTTTAGGCCAGCACAGAGGGATGATGTCATCAGTAGGGGACGGTGTCAAGTTTTGCCGGGAGAGTTCGGTGTCGTGTTTCTGCCTGTGTGTGTGTGTGTGTGTGTGTGTGGGTTAGTCACTGCTCTGTTTATGAGGTTCTCTCTTCTGCACTGCACCTGATTCTCAGTGAGAAAAGGTTATGTGCTACAACTACAGGACTTTCTTTCTATCTGTTGTTGTTCTTTTACTGCCATGGTTATGTAATGCAACGTGCATGTTTTCTTCTGCTCTGGAAAAGGTATTCAGGTCCTTTGCTTATATAATAGAAGCATTACCACAGTGGGAAAAGGCTCAGTAACATTACAATACAATAATATAACACTTAAACTTGCATTAATCGCACACAATCAAACAAATCTGTAATCTATGTAGCGGTGACGCACCCACACAAATGAACACGAACTCCGCAGCTCTACTCAGCTGTTCAGCACCGTTTAGCTCAAAGTTTCTCAAAGCACATTTACGGTGTAGTTCAGTCTCAACTTTCTGTAAAAACTCCATCTCCAGCCGCCGGCAGCTCTTTTCAGTGAGCTCCGACAAACCCACTGTACACTGTTCGCCCTGCACCACATGGCAGACAAACAACAGTCAGCGACTAGCCGGTGAGGAAAGAGGAACTGTGAGCCGCTAAAGAGCCAAGGTGCATCTCAATGTATAATTATTTTTGCCACTTCTTACTATTACAGAACATCTGCTGATATGAAGTAATGGCAGCGCTTACATGAAATGAACTAATGGTCAGACGAGTCAGTTTCCTAATAGAAGAAAGACTGTACGAGTACTGCCTCTTCCTCCTGTGTGTCTCAGGATGTGTGCATGTCAGAGATGCAGGCGTATGATGTTGTATGCATGTATAACTCTGCATTACATGGATGTGTGTGGGTATCTGTATTTCTTTTGGCTCCACTGTGCTGATGCGGTCACGATGCCAAAGAGCCTGAGTCATGGCTCTGTGTGTGTGTGTGTGTGTGTGTGTGTGTGTGTGTGTGTGTGTGTGTGTGTGTGTGTGTGTGTGTGTGTGTGTGTGTGTGTATGTGTGAGGGGTAGCCTGTAGGCAGAAGGCATGGTTATGAGATGCAGTCTGGCACTGGGATGGAAGAGAAGAGGAATATTAGGCAGCAAGTATAGGAAGAAGTAAAGTGACTGGAAGGAGAGATTGGAGATCCGTCTCTATTGTCGGTCAATCGATGCTTCTGTCCAACCCGGTCTCACTCTCCACTCGTCTAATGCCGACGCACCGTGGCTTTCATTCCGCGATGAAAGGATGGATGGGTAAAAAAAACAAAAAAACACAGGACTTTCACTCAGGAGAGCGCTTTTCATGTCCTGTGTGAAAACAAGTCAGCGTTACCGTAGTTTCAACCTTCAACACAATGCTGTAATGGCCAAGAGGACACTCTTTGTCTAAATTATGCTTTATTAAATATTGACTATTAGTTTTTTCAGTAAATGAACTGCATGGAGTTTCCACCTCATGTGTCTCTCTGATTAGCTGTGAAATCGCCTTCCACAGCGATGTAGAAAAGTTTAAAACTTTCCTCCCCTTCCTGTCCCTGCCTCCATCCTCCTCATGCATTCTATCTCATCTCTAAATGAAGGGGAGAAATAAGGAAAATGGCCATAATTAAACAGCATTTACGTCTCCGCTCTCCGCAGTCCCGAATGCTAATTGGTGACACTACACTTCAGCTTTGTCCAATTACTCCCAGCTCTCGCTCGCTTGATTAGCAATCAGTTCTCTCTCCTCTCGCTCTCTCGCTCTCCCTCTCTCTCTTTCCCAAAACAGCAGAGAAGCTACTCGGCACTAAGTGGCTCCCGGAGCTCGCCCACTTAATTTCTAAATGACCATCCCACTCAACGTCCACTCCCACCAGGATTCTCTGTGGAGATTTTAGTCCGTTCCTTCAAATATCTTTTATTTGTCTCAAAATATACAAAAAAAAGCGAGGGCACTTACACACAGAGAGGAGCAGCAGTGACATGAGGTAAATTCACAAACTATGACAGGACGACCAGCCAGGAGAGCGGTGGTCGCGTCCCATGTGACACTTAAAGTAAACATATAGGTTTCGGGTCGATAGTGTCGTTAGTCACGAGAGTTACGTGAGTGGGTAGTCACTCCGTAGTGAAGTGACGACCCACTCACAAGGTGAGAAATTAAAGTCAACCACGCTCTTTTCCCAAACCACACGAAGTGGTTTAGATGCCTAAGCCTTACTTCCTGCAAAGACGGAAGTTTATTTTGAAAGGACACTATGCATTCATGCAGGTGTTCAAGTGTCGGTGTTAGACGAGCTAATCGCTTTGAGTGCACTGTAGGAACTGAAAGAAACTCTGATGTTCATGTCACCATTTGTACGAACTCTTCTCTTACGGGTGGCTGAACAGAAAGAAGAACTATCAATCAGAATCATTGAAAGGTCGTCCAGGGTTATCATCCCACATTCTGCCTGTTGGTCTGACATTTTAGAGCCTTTGGAGATGTCCCTCACTATTAACATCTGCCATATGAAAATGTCACAGATGTTCACGCTGTCAAAGAAAATGAAAACAAAAGTGTAGTGTGCGTTGTAATTGCAGCTTGCAGAACGTGTCAGAACTACGATCATTCCTTCAGATTTTCAGTAACTCTTGACCCTTCTGGAGGTCAGGAAGGTTTACGGGTACGCACGTTTGAGACGAGACTAAGTTCGTAGGCTGCCGACGAGGTTTTCTTGTGTTGGTCTGTGGACAAATCGTGCTGCATGGGAAGCCGGTTGGACACTTTGACTGACGATGGGAAATCGATTCAGTTCAATTCTTTCTTTAAGGCAGCAGCCCTGTGTGGCGGGATAGCCATGAGTTTGTTAAGATGTTTAGATATGTAAAGTAGCCATCTGGTACACAGATGAACTTTCACTCACATCGTCATTTGCTGAAGTCCAAAACGCAAAGATAGAAATATTTTAAAAAAAGGAGTTAGAAAAAGACACAGATCCTCGGACTGACCAACAGATAGTTTAAATGTTGAACATGTTAGAGGACCAGAAGCTGCAGCTGCTCTCTCAGGACTGGAGGCAACAGCTTGGCCCGTCTCTACAGCGACTTGATTTGCTGTTTGTGCAGATGGAAAGCTGTTTCCGATTGTGAGCTATCTGCGGCTCATGTTCAACGAATAGCTTATTGATTTTCCGCTCTGCCCGCTGGGGTTCAGATGTTTCATTGTGTTCTCCTGCTTGTGTGTGTGTGTGTGTGTGTGTGTCAGAGATACTGTACGTCTTGTGCTTTTGGACGTCTGTTGTTGCTTGTTCAAACCAAGCCACCGCACCACTTAAAGGAGCAGGAACACAATCATGTGCACACTCTCACATGGACTCACATTCCCTGGCTGCTTAATCAGTTCGATTGCTATTACCTGTGGCTGAACAGTCTTAAAGCTAAACCTATCAAGAGGCTCAGTGGAGTGTTAATAAACCCACAGGACACTCCCAGCCCGCTCCCCTCCCCTCCCCCTCCACCCCCTTCATCCCTCTCCTTAATGCCTTGGTAATAGCGACAATTAGCCACTCCGCTCCATTGGTTAGATGGCTAAGCTCGTGCCCTGTGGCACATTAATGGTGCGCCGAGGTAATATGGACGGAATGGAGAATGGTGGGCCTGATTGGATTTGAATCTTAGCCAGTGGAGTGTTTTTTTTTTTTTTTAAAGGTGCGTTTGGAGGATGGAAAAAGCATGGCGGGGGAGTTACTGACTGTATTTGTTTTAGCTTTAATCGTTTTGGGGAATATTCAGTGTAGTGGGGTTGGCCCACACATCTGGCGAGCTAACGAAGATGAGCAGAAGCAAGTGGAAGTCATTTAGAAAGTTGTGTAATTTACAATAGAATAGAGCTAATTTAAATTGCACTTGTCATTGCAAAGTGCTGTACAAAAAGACAATGTAAGAAAGAAATGTAAACGGTGATATTAAGACCAGGTAACGGGTAACAAGTAATGAATCACAAACAATGTTGGGCTGCCCATTATATCCCAACAAGTCTTCTAAATACGTTTTTTATCGGTGCTGTAGAATTGTAATAACCTGATCAGATCAAACTGAGGCTAAATGATGTGTAACTGGTTTTCAGCATCAGCTGTACAGTAGGACTGCAGGCCTGATCAGAAACCCGAGCACAAGATGGGCTTTAAGTGCCATTACCAGAAAGTGAATCTCCTCTGGGACTGAAATATGTGTTTGTTGTTTACAGCAGTACGAGGGGACATTATCAGCTGTGGTTAAATCATATCCGTAAAGTACATATTTGCCTTGTCGGCGCGTTTTCAAGTCCATGGCATGAAAACTTTTCATTGTCTTGAAAAAGTCTTGAAAGCGGATGGTTTTCATCCAGCAGCAGCAGCAGCAGCATTGAGCATCCCGTCCTCATCACCGGAGGGGACTTCCTGCTTGCGATGGGTCTGAATGCAGCCGAGGGGACGGCGGTGGTCAGCAGGGGTCAGCAGGGGTCATGACTGCAGCCTCTTCAGCAGACTGGCTCTGAAAATGTCACGCTCATTACGCCACTAATACCCTTTACAATGCTGTCGTCTTCAGATGGAGACTCATCGTGCACACACACACACACACACACACACACACACACACACACACACACACACACACACACACACGGATAGATGAAGAGGAGGATTGTTCCGGAGTTGCTGTCCTCAGCAGTTTCTCAGGGACTTCCTGTTGTTAAATCTTTGGGTGCGCTTGTTTTGAGTTCTTGTCTGAAGTTCTGGTTGAGAGAGGAGCTTTGTGTTTGGCCAGATAACTTTGCCCTCCAGACAGTGAACGCTCAGGCTGTGTGTGTGTGTGTGTGTGCCTGCCTATCTGTGTGTGCATGAGACCTTGTTCTTTGTTAGAGAGCATCGTGTTGCTAGTTGACCTCTCGCTCCCCCTTTGCTGTCCTAAAATCCCCAGCTGTCTGTGGTCACCGCCGCCTCGTATCTCGCCGCAAATACTCCGAGAATTTCTCCCTCCTTTGTCGTCTTTGCTCTCCGGACACTGGAGCTGGAGGACAGTGAATGGGTGTGAAGATACTGCTCCGTGATTGTGTTGTGGTTGTGTGATTCATTTTTTTTTTCTTCTCTTTGCACTTGAAGAGTTTTTTTTAAGGCCAATTACACAGTACTACGAGCATGAAATACATGCTGTGCCAATTATTATGTTATCCGCAGATACCGGAGTTAAGTTGTATAATGTGGAGCACAATGTGTTAGTGATGAACCAAAACCTATTTCCATAGGGACAACTACAAAGGACACTATATGCATGAGAGCATTTCATTAACATTCACGTTTTTGTCAGCAGCAGCTTCCTCTGTTAGCTCTATAAGTGCGCATACGATACATTATTATATCGAAAGTTTCCCTCCAAATGAAGCCTGAAGCAGTGGCTACAAACCTGTTTGACTTGTTGCCCCATTGAAAGGTTGAATGCGTCGAACGGTAGTGAGCAACAGTTCTTTTCCCTTCTCAGATTGTCGTATTGTCGAGTATTTTGTAGAGGAGAGCAGGAGTAATATTGTCCAGTATTTTTTACAAGAAAACGGAACATTTTGCAATCGGAATAATGTGAATAATGTTTGCATATTTTTTTTGTCCATGCAAGATGATTGATTTGTGATTGATCACTTGTCCCTCTCCAGCTGTTTCCTGTCTCTGTTACTGGTCGCTGCTGTGGTTTGGAAAGTCAAACAGACCTGCTGGGCCTCACGACGTAGAGAGGTAGGACGCATCCTCGTGTGTGTGTGTGTACTGCATGTATAATTTGTGTTTTCCTGTGTATTAAGGCGTTGCACAGTATGTGCGTACATTTGTTTACAGCACATGTGGAGCGGTGTGAAGCTGTGTGTGTGTGTGCTTCACTCTGCTACACACGAGCTGCAAGATGCAGCTGCCACATCTAAAATGAAAGTAAATATACACTGCACCCCCCCCCCCCCCACCCCGCAGTTGTGAAGGGTGGGTTAATGTCACAAGTCTTGAAGAAAAAAGATATTTCTGCTTAACGAGCATCGCCGTGACAATAAACAAGGCCATCCCCCTTAATTAGTGCTCCTCATGAACCAATTAACTCAGACGAAGTGATGCTAAGCGAAGCGGAATGGAGTGATATATCACTTAAAGACTCAACAGATGCTGCATCATTTCATATTCACTCCTGACCCCTCTCACACACACACACACACACACACACACACACACACACACACACACACACACACACACACACACACACACACACACACACACCCTGTTTAAATTCGCCAGCTCCACTGTTTGCCTTGCTTTGGATCTGTTCTCTTCTCAGTAATAACCCGCAGTCACTTTCTCACTTGTTTAATGTTTTTTTGTTGGCATTTTATTTCCTGTGTTTCGTGTCTGAGTCACCAGGGAGGAATCAGTGTTGCTTATGAGCAGAGGAGATAATAGTCTGTTTTTATTGGTGTAATTCACAGGCGCTCCGCGGGGAGCTATTCTGCTTAAATACACTTGTTGGTTTCAGGTCCTCCTCCTGCCGCTGCTGCTCTTCTGCCATAATGCAGAAAACACTGTTGCCGAGATAATAACTTACTTTAATGGTCTTTCATAAAGAATCAGCTTCTGCCAGGATGCTAATACTCTTAAAGGTATAATATGCAGCATTTGGAATGTGTTGATTGACAAAGCCGACAGGCACACAGGATGGAGCGCGTGCATTCGTTCTAAAGATGGCACCTTCCCCCCAGAAATAAGAAGTTCTTTGTATTTGTGCACACCGGTGTGCATGTCATGGGTTCCACGTTTGACAGTGCAGCGATTGATACCTGGCACTGTGTTGTGCGTTTGGCCACTAGCACCGTGTTTGTGCCGTGCGAGGAGCGTCGCTCCGGCTCCTGGCAGGCCGGCCGACAATCCGCTACATTATTTATGAGAGCCAGTTTCATATCGCAGCAGAACCGCAATGCTGCATTTACTGCACTGTCGGTTTATTTACCCGGATGCCCTGCTATTTATCCTCGTCTTTCACTCGGGGCAGATTTCTTTCTTCTCTTTTTTTTTTTACAATCCCTCCTTTTAGATAACGGAGGATGTAATAAATGAAAACCTCTGCCTTTAAGGGACAAATCATCACTGTAGGAACTCTTAATTCAACTTTACTTTGTTCTCGTCACCATCTACAGTTTATGCCCTCTGTTACTTTTTTTTTCATCACATCATTAATTCATCTAGGATGGCACAAAGGAAGCAAATGAAATGGCCTCAAAGCGTGATCTCTCCACTGTAGGGCAGCTCCAGCAGTGGCTGACTGGAGAAGAAGAGATTTGACTGAGTAATGGTGCTCAGCCAAGCTTAGAGGGAGACTGTGACATTTCCCCAAAAAAATGTACTTATTTTCTTCACCACTCAGCTGTTGCATTACAGGAAACTCCCCTTTTTTTGTCCCTTTTAGCTTCCCGAAAAATGTCATCACCGAAAACCAACCGCTGTCAGCAAGTGAGCCACAATGCAAGCTATGTTAATGAGCCGAGTGTCAGCAGAGAGGCCCTGCCACTATAACAGCAACACGGCCTGTTGCAGGCAAATGTTCAAAATGTCAGAGGAATACTTCACCCCCCAAAAAATGTATTTGTGTATGAGTTATAGCTCTGTGTTGCCCTGCATTTATGAAAAAATACTTAATAATGGTTAAGAGAAAAGCCAGACAGATGTTGTTTCTGTTTCTATTTTTTGAGGCCATAAAATTTGTCTCAAAGGTATTTTTGTGTTTCCTTCAGAAAACATTTGGATTTCAACGTGATCAACACCTGTATCCGCCATGCAATACACAATACAATGCACGGCAACTTTATGAACCGTTGTAGATGAAGATGTAATGTAGGCGTCACAACAGAACGCTGGTCTTGGAAAGCACCTTCAAAATCACCCTGGACATGGAGAGCATCCGCATCACAAAGATGACGGCTTAAAACAAGCTTCCATTTATCTGTCAGGTGTCCTCCTCGTCACAAAAACAAGTTTCTCTCTCACTTTAAAACTCTAGTTTTAGACCTCAACCATTGAGCCATAGATCAGCTGTTCAAAAACGACAAACCGTCTTCCGGTGGTCGCTTGCCTTCAGAGGATAAAGCAACTGAAGGTTGTAGTTTACTCTGCACTGTCTCATATATAATAGAAGCTTCACAGTGAGAGAGAGAGTCAGAGACACAAACGGAGATGAAGATCCGGTCCCAGCCAGCTACGCAGCCTCACTTACTCTGCACCACCGAGCGAGAAATTAACAATGCTAATCAATGGAGCTGAATGCCGTGTTTTTATCATCTCCTTGTGTTGATGTATTTAGCGCTGGCCTGATTATTATGGAGACAAACTGCAGTTGTCAGGGGCCTCGGGGGCTCGGAAGAGAGATGGTCAATACAGCCAGATTGACCGAATATATAGATATATATATAGATATAGTTATTGTGATATGCAAGAGCTGTTATCACTGAGCAGCTTGTGTTATGAAATCGGGATCGTGTGCCGCTTCTTCTCTCTTCCTCCAAATAGATCTAGATCTCACATATAACTGCAAAGTGTTGCGATATCAGATCTAGTGTTCGAGTATAGATCTAATATTTTGAAATTTAAATACAGGTACAATGTGTTTTGAGTGAAGTTTGCATTTACACGGTAGTAGTTTTGTTGCCGAACACTAACCAAGGCATTTGGTTGCACGTAGTATTCATTTTAAACCAAAACATGATCTTTTCTACTGAGCATAGCCGGGTAGTTTCATTTCATTTTGTGCTTCACACTGTTTACAACTGCGACTGTAAACTGGGAGAAAATGTGCTTTCCTCAAAAAGTCTAGTTTTATGGTCACGTAATTCTGTACGAGACGGGAATGAGAATCACCCGATAGTTACGTTTAACCCGTATATAAATGCTTTTTCTCACTCAGCTGCACAGTAGATGTGACTGCAGCTCCCGCAACAGGTAAAACACTCCTGAGACGATTTGAAAACATCGATGCAGATCTGCAGCACAGCTTAATAACACCATCGACTTCTTCAACGCCACAGCTTCCTTTGAATACAAATTTAAAGAATATTTGTGCTGACACACTGTGATAGTCGACATCCGTTCTGTCCGATTGTGATATTAGAAACTAGAGACGCTCTTTCTAGTCTTTCTGCAGCGTGAAGAATCATGTGACTCGCTGCTCTCGCTCTCCAGAGAGCCGCTCTAGTGGGGAACGAAAGCAGAAGGTGCAAATGGGATTCCTTCACTGTTAATTATGAATCACAACCAGCCACAAGACCACAGAGAACAGTGGGTGTTAATAGAACCACAGCTTTATGTTAATTGCTTTCCCCCCCCCCCTCATAGCTCTTTTTATAACCAACAATCGTTTTTTTTGGTTATGAGATCAAACAATCAAAAGCTACTTTGAAATTCTAATGCTGATGTGCAGAGACAGATTGCGCTTCTCTGGGTCTCTGTAATCGGGTTAACCCTCTGAAGACTGCGTGTGTGTTTGTGTGCTGTGGGCTTGCATTTCGAAATCCACCACAGCTCGTCCACGCCTCTCGACGAGATGAATAAGTCAAAAGACTTGTGAAAAGCCAGAAAGACGGCCAACCAGAAGGAGAAGATTGAGGTCCTCTCCTCCCGGTGGACTCTTTCAGATAGTTTTCATCATTCTCTTCTCCTCCGCCTTGAATCCGTTCACGGCAAAGCTGAGCTTAGTTTATATGAATCTCAATATTTGTATAGCCCCACAGCGCCTACAGTACTAACCCTTAAAGTTACAGTCTGTCAGAAAGGTTTGCCCCACTACGGTGGCCCCTAAGGACACACACACATTTTGTATTGCAACCGTTTTTTGGGTTTTCCGTTTGCCATGGAGGAACGTGAGATAAAGAAATGTTTCTGAAGTCCTGGTAACACAAGGGGAGTAACTGATAAATGGTCATTCTGTGGGTGAAGAATTCCTTGAAAACACTGAACTGAAGACTGAAGTGGTTGTGGTTGGGTGTGGTCAGTAGTTTATATTGTTTGACATGAAACCACACCCAGCAGTGATGTCACGGTGTGCTGACGCGAGCTCGAGTGCACTTCTACATCACCGCAGCGAGCTCAGAAGTAAAAACGCCGGAGGTCAGCAAAAATGGGATTTTCGGCTGCTTGCTCTCACGATGTTTCCTGACGCTGTTAAACTCTAATTTACATTTATTTGTTATGTTTAATAGACGCAGCAGTAATGCAGTTTGAAATATGATCAATTTAACAACGAAATATGTGTCGATTCAGCTCAAATAAATACGATCCAACAAAACGACACCAGACATACGAAGTCGACCCTTTTCATAGAGCACATTTAAATATGAGCACAGAAACCGCGGACCAAAGTCCATTAAAATAAAACCAGATACATAAAAAAACAATAACGACGCATACAGGTACGAATAAAACAGGAATATTGGACGGAGAACCCCTGAATTGTTAAAATAAAATATGTCCGATATTTGATAATTAATCATTTGAATTGATGAGCCAGACTGAACAAACGACTGCACTAAACAAGCCAATAGCTTCCGCCTTCCTCTTTTTCACTGCCTAACAGATGATGAACACTAAAACCTCTCTGCACCTCCCGTCCATCTGTCTCCCTCTCACACTGTGTGTTTATTCATCTCTTTGCTGGAGAGACAGATGTTGCCACAGTTCACCATCGATAAGTTTGTCCTGAGACTTTTCGGACTCGGCCTCCTGAAGACCCAGACGGGCCTCGCTCTGAGCGCGTTACACTGATTTTGTAAAGAGTTTGCTGTTCGCTGACGGCGTCCGCTGTCATATACAGCAGCCCCTCCTTCTCCCACATTCGTTTTCTCAAATGAGATGTTTGTGCTGCTCCTCTTGCACGAGGCAATTAACATATTGTGTCACTTCTTTACCCGATACACTCATTACGGAATTGCACTCCGAGATATTCCACTCTGTGAGAATTCACGGCATAATGAAGAGAGCTTGATTAAAGTTTACGTTGTGAGGCTGTTTTGTTTGTTTCAGACTTGTCAGCGCTGCAATGCATCCAATAAGCTGGCCTGTGGAACTAATTATGCTGCTGTAAATGGTTTCCTGAGGTCTCTCACAGTGTAATTCCGACTGCTGGGTGATGAGTAAAGGTGCTTAAGTTAATTTAAATGAAAGATTGTGTCAAAATGATGGAGTTATTGAACCAAAGGGCATTTATTAAGACAGTAAGTAGGCACTATTGGACATAGATACACAAAGCAAACTCAATTGTACATAAAGAAGCTTACGATGTGATTACCGACTGCTTCAGTGGCCGTTTGTTTTCCAAATAAAGGCTTTTCTTTTCTGTAACTGTTACTGTTAGGTCTCCCTGTTCTGCAGAGATGATGTCGTGCTCTGATTGCTCAGTCCTTGGCAACAGCACACTCCAATCTGCAGCTGGAGAGATTAGCACGGCTGGACCAGTGAATGCCAAAGCACTTGTGTGTTCCTGTGTGTGTGTGTGTGTGTGTGTGTGTGTTGGTGCTGTACAAGTATACTTGTGTGTGTGTTTTTTTTTAGCTGGCATTAATCGAGGTGACAGATTAGGAGAAGAGGTTTAATGTGGCCAAGCATAGCTGGGTGTCTGTGGATGGCCGCTGTGTAAACAAATCAAAGGGACTAGACAGGAACACACACACACACACACACACACACACACACACACACACACACACACAACAAGCCACCATGCTGCATTTTAACATCCGACCACACCGACTCTACAGTCAAAATAGCAAGTGTGCCAACTGCACAAACATACAGTGTATAGATAAACAGTAGTTTCACATGAAGTCAGAGGCCTTGACCAATTAAGCAAATCACATCAACTTTTAAAAAGAGTTAACACAGTTTCCATATCTTCCAGCAGAAACTTGATTCAACAAGCCAACATGTAATTTAACTAAAAGTACACACACTCTGTAAGACAGCCGGCTTGAGTTACTGTGAGAAGATGCTACTGTTTGCCTGTCAGCGGTGCAGAACCTGAGCACAGATCAGCAGAGAACAGGTTACATGCTAGCAGCTACTGACTAGCATCAGCTAATGTTTTGATTTGATTCCATGTTCATGCATGAGTAAGATATGTACGCGAGCCCTTTCGACGGTCATCAACTTGTCAAGTTCTAGAAATGTTGCCGGTTTGTTCAGAACATCTTTGAATTCCCGCATCTTCCTCAAAATGGTTTTGAGCTATGAAACAATTCCTCTGTTTCACTGTTAAGCTTATTGTAGTGTGCTTCATCAGCGAGGAGAGGCTGACACTGCTTTGATGTGATGGTTGACCAGCTCATGCTTGCTGAGAGCTACATTACTAACATTTGTGTCTTAATATTTAGCCACCATTTAACCGTTCATCTGTGACTTGATGGATCGGCAAATGACAACATGGAAGAAAACTATATTGAAATGTTGCATCATGATGTTAAAATATTGACTTCTGGCAATTGGCCAGGTTTGGGCCTAAAGCTTTCGTTAGCTGTTGGGCTGAGGCTGGGCTCAGGTGGGGCTGTGATGGTGGTTTATTCTGTCTGCAGCTCAAATGAGCACTTTCTGGACAATTTCACTGTTGAGATTTTCTAGTACTGCTCATGAGGTCCTGCATAAAAAAAAACACATTTTGCTTCTTGTTTGAAAATGAAAGTGTGCCAATGATGAGTCAAGCAGAGTTACCGGTACTGTAATTTGAGATAACACTGCACAGCCTGACGCATGCACTTGCGTGTTTTCCCAAAGGCTGTAAAAAGAAAGTCCACAAACAAATGAATGACGTCATGGTTACTACGTCCACTTCCAATATACAGTACAGTCAATAGTTTTATCCAACAAGACATACAGATTAGATTATCTGGAAACTATGAAAGGCCTTAGATTGTCACTGTGGCATCCTGTCTTGCATGTTCCTGCTAAACATGCATACGCATGTTAATATTGCGATTTGGAGCACATGAGCATGATGCTAGCATTTAGCTCACAGAGCGGAGAGCATGGCTGCAGACTCCAGCTCTTGCTAGATTATGCATCACTGTATTATTATTGCTTATCTTTCTACTTTGGCAACATTCCTGCTGGTGATGTTTCATTTTCTTCCCTAAAAAGCCCCACTGTGTGATACATCACTGTGTTAGATGACACATGTTCATCCACACATTAGGCAGCCAAAGATTCTTCCAATGTCTGAGGCAGAAACCATTGTTTTAATTCATAAACAGGGACCAGTTTCTGGTGATAATTTATTTTTAAATGAACCTTCTTCCTGAACTTGTATGCAGGTCTCTTTTCATCTCTATCTCTGTCTGTACATGTATGTGTTGCAAAGTATTTCTGACATGCTAATGTACACAGTCTGATGGAAAAACTCTCAGTGGAATTTTCAAGTTCTGTTTATCCTCTGGTTGAGAATAAGGAATTTGAAAACATGAGATGCGGTAAATGTTATAATAATGAAGCTTCGCTGCTATCAGCGCGGCCCAGGTGACCGCCGTCACCATCACAGGTGCAGATTAGCTTGAAGGTGCCGGCGTTCAGAGAGGAATTCAGCAGCGCCACAAACCAGCAAACTTCAAAAAGCGCCGAAATGAGGGAGACAGGAGGGGGGAGGAACGAAGAGAGGGGGGAGTTTTCGTGAGGGACACAGCAAGGACATCTCCCCAGAAGCCATATGGTGGTTGAGATAGTTTTTTTTTTTTTTGGTTGTTTGTCTGTCTGCTCCGTTTAGGACTTTTTACCGGAAAGCGCCGTAGGCCGTCCGTCTGTGTTAATATATCTCCCTCCCTCCCTCCCTCCCCTCCGTTTTCACTCCACTCAGCCGTCTCGTTTTGTTTCTCTGGGTCTTTATTTCTGCCGCTATCCGAGAAATCTGCTCGCGGTTGTCATTGTGACTGACGGGAAATGTTGACTCAAGGTGGGAATGGGTGGTCTGGCTGTTATTACTAACTTTACGCTTGAATCGGTGTTTTGACTCCCAGACCTTTAATCAACTGGCTAGTGGTCTGTCTTCTGGGGCGTCTGCATGTCCATATGGACAGACAACTGATGTAAAAATCGCTGTGTGTGTTTGCTGACACATAGTCTGACCTTTAGGCTGCGTGGTCATTAGTATGGAATGGTTGCAATAATCCGTTTTGTGCGAAAACGTTTCATTCAAGTCATTGACTTCGCATCTACTCCTTACACATTCAACTTGTACAGTTTCAAAAAAAATGCTACTTTTACCAAAACCACCTCAAAACACTCGTTTTTGGACTGTTACCATTTGGGCCCAAATATAATCTGTCCCTGATTATAAGCAACCCTCTCGTCTATAAAATATGTTCGCATCGTGCTCGTTCCTCACACACAGAAACATCATTGTTGGATGGATTCATATTTAGGGATGGATTGTGGGCGTACAAAGCACAGGACATGTTGGCATGTTTAGGCTAATAAAACACTTGGTGCGAGTCGGGAACAATGGCGGTTTTGGTACTCGTGTCAGCATTCTTAAGTGCTTGGAGTTGCCTAAACAAAGTAGACCAGTACCTGCCTTGTTATGGATCATCTCGGAGCCTCGTATCCAAACTTCATCACGCAATTGTACCATCATAGCTGACTGTGTGTGTCCTGCATGTTTTAAAAATAAAAACCCTTGCACAGATCAAAGCCGAACCCCGGAAGAATGTTTTGAATTTAAATTGTGCATATAAAGTCGCTGCAGTGGTCTTTAAGCGCTGCATACAGGGCCGGTGTGGGTGTGTGAGTTCTGGTCTGTGTTGCTAAACATATCTTTGTACGAACGTAATCCTTGTCCTATCATAAACCAGTGGACAATGATGATCCTAATCCTGCTCTAAGAAGCTTTTCATAAACTGGAGGCACACACACACACACACACACACACACTGTGGATGAGAGCTATATATATACCTTACTGCATTTTAGATCTGGGTTTTAAAGTGGCTGTAGACTTCCTGCAGGTGTGTTATCTCATCAAAATACTGTAAGCATGCTTTCAAGTGCCTGCATTTTTTTTGGGGGGGGAAAAAGGTAAAATAGTATATTTGTTTAATTCCACTTTCAAAGCATTCTCAGTAAAGTTCAGCATCTCTTTGATGTTGGCTTAGTGTGTATTTCAGATGTTTACCGCAGTGGAAATTCAACGTTCAAACTCTCATGACACAATTTAGTGCAGAGTTACAAAAACGGCAAGAAAAGAGAATAAAGAAACATTCCTGTACATTTTTTAGTGTGCAAGTTTTTATCATGTTTTTTTATATATGAAATATTATTTTCATGTCGAGCACAAATGAACATATCTACACTCATTACCCAAAACTGTAAATTACTCTGTCACTTTCGTTCAAAACTTTTCTCAAAAGTTGAATGTAGCAGACCGAACATGCAGCTAATTCCTTGAGTGGAGAACAATCTCAGTCCAATTAGCTGCTCGCACAACAGATTCATCCAGAAGAGGAGCTGCTGCTGTTGCAGTGATTGTTGATTTGTTTCGGAAGCAGATTAAAGTGAATCTCAACTGAACCAAACTGCATTTCAGATACCGTAACGAATATCAGGGTGGATATCAGGGAACCCTTTTGCTTCAGAACGAGTGGAAGCCAAACAGCTTGTGGGGATGGAATGAGACGCTGTACACACACAAAACAATAATGAGGTCTGTCCGCGGAGAGAGCAGTTTGCATAACGCAGTGAACTCTGAGTGCAAATTGTTTTACTGGTGTCAGTTTAAACTGTTCGTTGTGTCAAGGATCTGCAATTAGACTAATCACATCTCAAGTTTCATCTTTCAAAATATGGAATGAGGGATACATTAACATGGGTTTTGTAATGGAATATGATAGGAATAAAACAAACAGTGAACAGTATTTCCTAAATGTATTTATAATGTATTTAATTCCTTCGCCTTTTAAAAACAGTCAAATTAAAAATGATCAACAAGTGTCATTTTTGACCATGAAATTGTATTTTGACAAATATATCCTATCTTAGGGTCCGCTTACTTTTTCTTGAGCTTTCAACCGCAACTCAAGGTCTTCATCAAATATGAGCTAGGTTGCATGCTGTCACACAACATCTCCATGACAACTGAGCAAACATCATCCGCTGATGAAGACCTTTGCATTTGGCTTTGGCATTTCTTTGACTGAAATTGGCAAACCCAGTTGTCAGAAACATGTCAAAAGATGTGCAGCATCTCAGGTTTTCACATCAGCAACGGCACTAAATTTAGTGTCTCGTTAGTTAGTTGACCTTTTAGTTAAGAGCTTTTGTACATAACTGCATAGCACGGACCAGTGCAACTTATTGATCCCCAGCATTTATAATGCAGAGACACATATCTCACTGAAAAACACATACAGAAATGCAATAAAAGCATCATAAAGAGGGATTGAAATGCATCTTGGTCACCCATCCATGACAACAGCACAGATCCCTCTGTCTCAACGGTTTCAATGTGAATTTAAAATCACTTCATTTATAATCCCTTGTGAAGAGTGCCATGTACGGCTGTCTAAATGAATATTCCCAGTACACTGACATTGCCTTGCGGATCCTGAAACCCGAACAGGTTTCACTTTGTCAAAATGATCATTTAAAGGCGCGGTCAGAGATTCTGATCCAATACACTTCTTGTCAAATTCAGCGAATATCTCCTCATGGTCTGCTAGCTTTTCCGACCTGTGTGTTCATACACAGCCCAGGCTTCGTAAATGCTAAACAAGCAAAGCGCCCCGGACCGAGCCACACAGCACTATTGCAATCAGCTTCAGGGGGCGTTTGTGCTCGTGCTCAGGACATTTGAAAGGCCACGGATGTATAAAGAGAAGGGCAGCGGGAGTGAGCGGGACTCGCATCTGGAGGAGGTGTATTTGTTTTGTTGGAGTTCAAATATCAACAATCTTTCCCCCGAAGCGCTGACTCCCCTTTTAATAGTAATGTAATGTTTCTGCTTGCTAAGCAATTTGTTTTAGCACAGCATTCACATAATTTATGGTCACTGAAAAAGTGTAGAATATTCTCGTGCTAGTTCTGTGTGTGCCTGCATGTTTCTCTACTTAAAACTCAAATGATCTCACTTTGTGTTCATTAAGAAGTAGAATACATTACAACGTATAATGACATTCGCTTTCCACTCCGAGGCTGTTCGACTAAACATTGTATTCAATGCTGTGTGAACCGGCCAGACAGCCGCTGAATGAGAGATCATTGCTTTCTATTGTTGCACTCTGTCCACCGTCTGTGTTCATGAGGGTTCGTCCTGAGGCCGTCTGCAGGAAGTGAAGAGAGATTTGCATTTTTCTACTCGACCGAGTCGTCCTTTGTGACTAAAAGCACTTTGTAGTCCGACGCAAACGCAGGCACACGTCCTCGCTACGACTGTGATACGACTCTGAGACCTGGTACTTATTAAAAGTTTAACATCTGAACCAAAGCTTAGTCCCCCAGGGCATTTGGCCCATTGTGCGTGTGTGTGTGTGTGCTTGTGTTTAACCCACCTTGACGGGACATCAATCTGCAAACACATTCACATTGTGGGGACTCGCCTGCCTTATGGGGACACAACGCATGTCCTTATAACATAAATCATGAAATTGTAGGGTAAAGACTTTTTGTAAATTGTAAAGAGGTTTAAGGTTATGGTTAGGTTTACGTTATGATCAGGTTTAGGATGAGGCTGGTAGCGGTTATGGTTAGGCTAAGTCTCCAGGAAATGAATATAAGTCAATGTAATGTCCCCAAAAGTCATGAAAACCCAACTGTGTGCCTGTGTGTGTGTGTGTGTGTGTAAACAAGCATGCAAATCAGAAATTCCTATGAATGTCAAAATATTTAGCGTCTACTTCACATGTGTGCATTCACACGATAGACAGGCAGCAGTAATGCTTCTGTTTTGATTCAGGCATTGATTTAACTGATTAACACAACGTCAACATGAGAGGAGGAATTAATGAGTCAAATCAAACCTGCTGGAGTCTGTGGCTGGAAAGAAAACCTTCATGATGCACAAACAAACATAAACAGGGTCAGACTGAAACCTAACTCTTCATGGAAGGAAAAACAGAACTCTATTCGTCATCTTGTTTATTCGAATGCTGTTACCTTACGACCACTGACACTACACCGAACATGTTCGAGCCACATTTTTCAGTTATTGTTTTTAATTATGAACCACTATTACCACTACTATTTGTTGCATTTGTCAAACACACAAAATCCACCTTCTTTACAAGTCCAGACTTGATTTGTCGTTTGCTATTTTCTGATAAGAGTAGTGGTTCCAAGAGGGTTATAACAAGTTATGATCTACATAAAATGACGAAATACGTGATCTGTTGTTTAGGTATTAGAGGTATTAGACGTGTTGTTCATTGATAGTTCACTATGAAAAAATTCCATAATTGATGAACTGTAACTGTGGATTTAGTGTAAAGTTGAAGGACAGGAGAGCATTGAGGTTGAAGAGTCAACACATCGTACTCTCTCTCTCCATCAGCTTCAATACACAAACAGCTTCTATGGCAACCAGCAGCCTGGCAACAAGCACCTGCCTGCGTAGCCCTGCAGGCGGATAGACACACATTACTGCTCACTCGCTCCACATACGACGTCCTGAGTGACTCCACTGCCAGAAAAACAACCAATGTCTCTAATGAGAGCATCTCTGAGCGGAGCGCAGCGTCTCCGCCTCCTCTGCCTCTCAGCCTCTTCCTCTCTTGTTCCCGTTCACAATCTAATGTACTTA